>JAOYRR010000424.1:0-45000 GCA_038994665.1 Podotricha telesiphe | reverse complement strand
TTAGTTTGGGGAAATAACACAAAAAAAAAGTTAACAAAAAGTGCCTATATTCTCAAGTTTTTTGCTTACGGTGAGATGGAGGCTTATTTAATTAACAACATAGTAATTTGAAAATATGGAACAATAATGAATCAATGTAGAGCAAAGCTAGTTTAGTTAAATGCAAACAGAAGAGTATTTAACTAATTTACATGTAGTAAAGTAACTTGCGACCCGATATCGTTATCACTGAGCCCTGAGGTCAGATCGGCAATAATAGAAATGTTGACGCTACCAGTGCCAACGTTCAGGCCTTCACTACACATCCTCAACTTTTATAAGATCTTTAGAATTGTATGTTTATATTAATGACCTAGATTATTTTGACCTTTGAATTTTATGTTTGTTTGTGTGTGTTTTTGGAGTCAGTTTTAACATTAGATTTGTTATTCTTAATGAAATTATATTCTACGAAGTTGTTTTTTGACTTACACCATTTACATTTATCTGTTAAATAACCATATCTTTCTGCCAATATATAATTAAGTAACAATTACAAATATTTTCCTTGTACAAAATTGAACCCGTAAACTTCATTGCAGTTCAAGAAATATGCTCTCGATGTGTAAACTCCTTCATTCGATATGTTCGTTTACTTATTTGGTTTTTTTGTTTTTCTTAAACGTTTGCGCGCAAAATTTTAATTTGTCATTTTCGATTTTCACTATATATATAGATAGATTTCGGGCTGGTGAAATAAAATCTCAAAATCTGTTGTATTTATAATTAAAAATATACAATAACAGATATAAAAATACATATAATTATATATGTAAAGCCGGGTAATAATAAAAAAATATTAAATAATGCAATCGATCAAAGTTTATTTTTTATTTCAAGTGAGCTTCGAATTCGTATGCTAAATGCTAAATACTAATTCACTTAAAGGTATGTAAGCGTGTCGTTGTTTTAACCAGTTTAAATATGAATTTAATTTTTACTATTTTTAAACTGAGTTATTATGGTCGAAACATTATTTCGGTAACAGTAGCTATTTCAAGTTCTAGTTCCGTATTACTTAATATACTATGGGATTAGTAATTAAAATAATTATATATTAGAATAGTGAAATGAGTGTCAATAAGTATTTAAAATATTTTTTTTATGTATAATTATTTCTCTTTTATACATTTAATTTATAAGTAATAATAGTGAAACGCCCCGATGCGGTCACGTAGTGCATTCAAATTTTACTTAGAAAAATGCCATTTTGATTCTTGACATGCACTGTCTGTCTCCCTAATAGTGGGAAGAAAAGTAATAAAAGGTATAATTAATTATAAGGTATATTAAAATAAAGGTCTTTGCTTAATATATTAAGTATCAATTGAATAATTTATAATCTGTTTTACATAAACAAAAAGTAATGAATTGGATTGAATTGGAATTAGATGAATTTCGGCTTCACGCTTTTTCTCGCATAACAGGATTAGTCATTTTGAGACAGTGGTGGACCTCAACGCCGCGCTTTGTCTTATTCGCCGAAGCGGAGAAATGAAGAAAATGAAATTATGATAATTTCACAGAGTGCGAATCAAACCCAAGACCAACCGCCACAGTCACAGATTACAGTCAGCCACTGTGCCACTGCATCACGATGGCATCTGAATTAATAACTAGGATGTTTCTAACAGCAAAATATAAACTTATAAAAAACTGAGACTGTAGTCTTGAGAATTTAATTTACACGTTTACAATAAAACTGCATTAGATTTATTCTATTTGCCGCTGTCGAATGGTGAGTTAAATAATATCAATCACGGGCGTGCGTAATGAATCAGTGCCGAGATTGTGTGAGTAAATGCACATTCGATTGATTTATATTATGTTTAATACGAAAACAACAGAATTAGTTGTAAAATTATTAGTAAGTATTTTTTTTAATTACATTTTAATATTTGTTTCATAGATTATTTTGGCATACGCCCGTATTGAAGATTTAAACAAAGCAAGATTTGAAGCACCCACTTTTGTATATTTTTATATTTTTTTTATTTAAAGAAAATATAATTTAATGAAAATATTTTTTTAAGAAAATTTATAAAGAACCTAAAGAAATACTAGCGCTAGAAATTATAACATCAAATTTTCACGTGGGTTGATTAGAACGTATTAAAATTGGCCATAAATAATGATTGCGCATAATGATTGATTATTCTGAAAACACCCTATTTCGTCTTAACTGTATTTATTAATATATAATATAATATAATATTAGTGTCACTTCTGTCAAGTTGATTGAAGATTAAAACTATGATTCGCCGTCATTTCTTTTTAAATAGCCATTACGGCAAAAAAAATGTAAGGAATTTGTTTTAATAGATACAAGTATATTAGCGATTCTAGTTAATTACTTTATCAACATACTTATTCGTTTCAATGTAATTTATAGTAATAAAACCGCTGAAAAATATCTAAATTAATAATGTAACCACATGAAATGTTATAAAATATAATACACTTGTTGAGCTAACAATGTGATAAGTTAATACTTTTTTGTATTTATTTATAACGACTTTACCTAATCGCTTCTATTTTTTTAACATTTTTTTTACACAATAAATTTGTTAAAGAGACCGACCTTTAATACCTATATTTTAAGAAATACTGAAAATATATTATCTACGAGTATATCGGTATATGTAGGTACATAATTATACTAGTAATTTGAGAAATGAATTTAATAGTAAAGAATGCTAAATTACGTGCCTTTTCAAGTTATTAAAACGAGCAAATTATAAAATATATGTGTCCTAAATGATTATGGCCATTGGAGCCCTAGGACTTATACTTCCTAGTCGCATCTAAAAAGAACAAACTGCAAGCGCATGATTATTACAGTATACTCATAATAATAAACGTTTTGAATTTATATTTTGCAGTTACAAATGTTTATCGCGAAACATGCGTTTGGATTGAAATATCACTTAATATGGTTCATAGCATTATAATATAACATAATTTATTTTTAATTATGTTGTTATTAAAATATAAAATAAATAAAATATGAACCCACTTACTCTTTTATTTGACTTGAAGTCCACAAATTTATATATTAATAAATTTTTGATAAAATATTAAAATTAGATCTCACACATTTATAAAATCGAGCACTTTTCTTTTAGCATATACTAAACGCGGGAAAATGGCACCACACCGATATTTAAATTTGGAACACACGTGCGATCACACTGGTGTCTTTCTTGATATTTGGCACAGATAGCTGATTTGTTTTTTTTTTTTATTTCTATATTTTCTTAGGCTATGTCATATCACAAGTAAGGACTGACGGTCGACTGCGGAAAGAACAGACATACAACCTGTATGATTGTACTTGACCTTGCGCAGCTCTCTGGCGTACTGATGCCGCTTTTCGTTCACACTGCCTGTTTTATATAGAGCCAACATCTCTTCTATACACATATGCCCAAGAGACTTATTTTTAAAATATACATTTACACAAAGTATTGAAATATGAACCCCCCACAAAATATATTTGATGCAGATTTAAAAAATCCAATCAGACATATATATATATATATATATATATATATATATATATATATATATATATATATATTTTAAATCACAACATAATATAAATATTTCATAGTTATTAAGTGGGCTATCATTCAGATCAAGAGCTATTAAATAGTAACCTATAACTGTCATCATAATTAGTGCAGATTAATAAGAATGTATAGGGAAAATATGTAATAGTAACATATCAGATTGTGAAAATACAAACTGGTGCACTAATAACCAAAAAAAAAAACTAAAAATAAAATTAAAATATGATATACTACAAAAAAATAATTCGAAATATACAGTTATTAACATGAAATTATCACACTAAATCTATAACGTTACACTAATTCTTATTTATAATATATATTCATTATTAGTATTTTTTAATTTTGAGCCAGTTATCTTTATCTGAATTTATATTCTTTCTTTTAAGTTAAGACTTAAGCCATGTAACGGATGCGGCGCTAACAACGAGGCGTTCAAAACAACTGTTTATGACTTAATATTACGGAATTGATAATTTTTGTACTGATTTGCTTAGAAACAATAAAAAACGTGTTTTTTTTTAATATTTCAATGGCGCAATGTTTAATTGTTCTAAGAGATAAGTCATATAGCTCTTGATAATGCAGAAACAGGTGACCGTGATAGTTTGGAACTGTCGACTCGATATTTCTATAAAATTAAAAACGAGGTACATTTTTTTACTTGCTGTATTTTTTATCTATTTTAATTAGACAATATACATAATTAAAATATATAAAAATATATGGAACGTAACAGCGATTTTTCTAACAAAACTAATATCTAAGATATTGAGGTAAAATAAAATTTAAGTCATGTGTAATTTAATTATATAAGTATATATTAGAGAAAACGTCTAACTTTTAACAAGCATTTCAAAAAATCCTACTAAATGAGGAAAAGGCGGTATAGGAGACTTCAAACAAAACATGTAACCATTGAAAAATTACTAGAAATATCATTTACAAATCATAATAAAGTAAATAAGTAATGTAACGATAAACATCTGTTTCTTATTTGTTTTGTTGCGATTAATTCTCACGAAATTATCATATTGTTTTTATTTTAAGTGTTATGTTTAAATTATATAAATATAATTTAAATTTTAGATTAAAAACAAATTTGTCATTCATACAATAATATTGTTGCTATGTATATTACAAAGATTGCATTGTTTTCTATTTTCTCACGCTATCAATTTATCACGTTGAATGTAATATGAATTTTCGAGAGCGCGAAGCGTGATAACGTGTCGGAGATAAATGATTTTTCTTAAATTTGGGAGGAAATATCATCAAATTAATAATATATTTGATGTTTAACACTTCAATAACAATATACTGCGGACAATGGGCATTGACTAAAAGTCAATGAAAGTAAAGTCTATACAATGAGCGAACACTTAGTATACCACCTGCCTAACTTAAAAAATTATAATCTTTTCATTTTCTAGGCCAAGTTAACAGTTCTATTTTGTCTGGAATAAAACAAATTACTGTGTATTTTACACAACGCATCCTAGAATTTGATTATCGTCAGTACCATAATACATAGAGATTTGTACTAATTTTAATAAAAATCATGCGGAGATAAAATCGGAAGGAGAAATATGAATTTTGGCAATATTTTTATGATAATCCTTTAGGAATACATTAAATCAGCCAAAAAATTAAAAAAAAACATCACATACTACCAAATTTAATATGGTTATGTTTAACACTGTACAATTTTTTATATAAAATCATATACACGTTACTGAGGTAACGCTTTAACGACTTATTCATCTTTCATTTTCCGTCCATTTAAAGACACAGCCAGACTGTGGTAGCCGAAGTCACCGCTACGCATTGTTTAATTACAGTACGGGAAACCCTGTGTATTGTTAAAAATCATCAATATTCCCCAAGTGGTATTTGACGCCACTATCATCGCAAATAACGAGAAACGTTCCATCTGCACTGAGAAAGAGTTTAATATGTTAATTATCAATAGAATGTTATTATATGTACCTTATATATATATATGTAGATTTACTTTGCAAGTCTTAGTGCAATACGGCCATCTATTGTATATGTGTAACGGAATGAATTGTTTTATACTAGTTCGCTTTACCAAGTGTGTCCCACAAGGCAATAACCTCCAGTATTAATTCGTACATTCAATAACATATTCTAAAAATGTTTTTATTAAAAAAAAAACTATTTTTACATTTCATAACAACTCATAGAAATTGTTCTATTAACTTGTCATTATGGTACTACATATGATAACTACATAATATGTAAGTACTATGCGGGGTTTCCATGTAGTCAGGAAACGAGCTAATCTCTTAAATTATACCAATAATTTGACATGTGCACTTTGTTTTACGTAAGGTTTTCTTTAAACATGTTACTTGTAATTACACGCGTTTTCAATGCTGAAAAATGCTTGACTCTGCAGGTATCCACTATTATTCTATAATATACTCAATAAGTTCCAAACATTTTCGCGTATTTTAAATGTAAAAAATATACTGAGTAGAAAAATACGTTTAAATGTTTATGTCTACTCAATGAGCTTCTAATCAAGTACATACAACTACGATATGCATTTTTTTTTTTTAAATCGTATTACAGTTTGCTTGTTTTTTTTTATAGGCATCATTTTGACCATACTAAACATAATAAACGGTCAGAATCCACGTTAAAGATAAATTCTAATTATAATTTTAATAAGTACCTAACTAAACAAACTTTTACTATTGTTATCAAATAAGGTTACTCGAAAATGTTTTTTATTGTTATTTAAATTTTGTATAAGATTTTAAGTGAGCTAAAAGACTAATCTAATTTTTTTTTTTCGTTGGAAAGAAAGCAAACAATGGCATGGGAGCGACTGACATTGTGTTATATTGTCACCGTTTGTATGTTAATTTAATGTTAGTCCTTAACTGTTTTTTTTTATGTGCGCAATACTTAACTACGCCAGCCTACTTTCCACTTTATTGTCATTTTATTATTATTGTTATTGCAAACGTTTTTTTTGTCTCCTATGTTGAGGTAGTATTATACACATTTTTTTTATTTTTTTTACATTTTTTTAATGTTTTATTCCCACACTAAGGTAATTGAAAAATACAAATTAAGAAAACGTATATAAATTTGAACGCTGCTGGATTTGAACCGGCGCCTTTTGAAAACCGTTCAAACCTTGACCTTGACCTAAATATGTCTTTTTCACTTTTTTTTAGTTTTTAGCTTCAGGCAACTTTCATAAAACACTTGTCAAAACACTCAATTTGCTACTGTAGCGTGACATGGCTAAGTGACGAAACCCTACCTCACGCTTTGTTGACCGGACAAATAAAAAAGAATTATTTAGTAACTACCATTACATTATAAGTGAAAATCGAACCAACAACCATGGCGTATACAGTTATTTACAAATTGATTACACGAAAATATATATATATTTAACATTTGACGTACAGCAATTAAATATGAAAAATTAAATTTATATTTTATATTAGTATAAAAATATGAGAAGTAAAGTGTTTATATAGTCGTAATGCAAACGTGAATGATATTAATGGCCGTTATAGATTTTTCATAGATACCAAAGGTTTTATATCATCAGCGAAATAAGCGAAATTCTCGCACGTAATAAATAAGTACGTACTTCTGTAATAAAATATTACAAACCAATATTTTATTAAATATTTCATTTATTCGATAAATTATAAGAGGAGTAAGTTCATATGTTACTTCAATAATTGACAAATCAATGTATATCGTATAAAAACCTCTTCCGGTACTAATTGAGTTACTGACAGACAACGCATCAACGTAGCAAACTAAAAATTGGCATAAAGGTTGTCGAGTATACTTGAGTATATAGAATGATTTTCTACAGGAATGGAAAAATTGAAATTTGGCGTTTTAGCTTTTTTACTACAAAAAAACCTATTACAATTATACAAACAAATACCTATTATGGATTCTCTAAATGTTTTTTTTCACACAAAAACGTGTTTTTCCATTTTCCCAACACAAAATGTCTCAATAATAATAAACAGGAAAATGTTGTATTTGATTTGTGGTTTGTTTCAAATATTTTGAGATAAAACTCTCTGAAGCCTGAGCCTAGAAAACTATTACCTACACTATGTATTTTAGATATTTATTAAGTTATTTATTGAATTTCTATTGACAGAACATTATAAATAGTGAATAAAATAATAGCCAACATTACTACTTGAATAAGTTACTTAATTCCATATACATATTTTCTCTTGGATTTCTGTTATATTATTTTCATACCGGGATAATATTTATCTGAACTGATCTAATTTTAATTTAACTCCAATAAAATGTATAAATGCTTAACATTTTTCCACATATGGACATAAATAAATTTAGAAAATGCCACACGCAGTAGGTACCTACTGTCGCCAACGCAACTGCGGAAATCGGAAGTGAGGCAAAGAATGCTGACCATTTATAATATATTTTTACGTTTAAATCATACTCGAAGCTAAGAATAGATACAAGGATTTCTTTACTATACTTGTATGTGTATCTTTAGTGTTATTGTATTCGCACGGTTCTATGATGTGGAATAGTTAAGAGGTTCTGAATACAATTGTTTTTAGATTCAAATTTAGTTCGAGGGAATTTTTATTATATATTTTTTTGACTTTCTATACTTTTACCTTTTTCTTTTCTTTTTGTGGGAAATAGGATATTCTCATTCTGCGAGATTCGTTATACGCGATATAAACTAAGCATAAGTATATATTTTGAAATGATACTATTTAAAGTATATATATTTTTTTAACATTATTAAAGTGTTATTCGTACACTTAGGAAATTGAAAATGACATATTTAGACCGCTAAGCCATGCGTTCTACATCCAGCTACGTTGAAATTCTTATATGCTTATTACAACTTATATTTGTTATTAGCATCTCTGTAGAGAGATTGTTACAAATTTCTGCTACCCTAAGATTATTCTACGAAAAAAGCGGTCAGAGCGCTTGAACGGTTTTCAAGAGGCGCCGGTTCAAATCGCGCTGCGTTCAAATTTTTATATGTTTTCAAAATATGTCTTTTTTTAAGCATAACTATTTATCGTAAACAGTGGATGTAACACAATTCATTCGAAACGTAAATTGATAAGCGTATCAGCCACCCATAAATTATATAAGACGCCTATAATTGTCATGGCGTTCTCATATATCATTGTGCTTGATTGCGTGTCTAACATTTTATTAGTAACAGATTTAAATTCTTACTTAAATTTTGGATTAATATAACCTTTTATTTATTTTTTTAATATTTTTATCGTTGTTAGGGAGCAGTTGCGATTTTCCGCGATATTTGTAGGTCCGCCTCTCGGTGAAGTGCGGCTTTAAGTTCCGTTACACAACTTAAAATATCCATAATAAATCAAAGTTCCGCCTACCTCAGAGTTTTTACTAGTTTTTAGCACAGTTCTTTAGGTATGGCGCTTAAACGACAGCCAGGTGCCAGGTGGACAAAAACCCACCCCAGAATAGATAGGAAATACACATATAAATAGGTTATGAACGATGAAAATCGCAATATTAATTTAAGCACAACTTTACAATATAAAAAGCACATATATGTTATACTTAGTTTATTACATTCACCTTAAATTAATTAACCAAAGGAATTGAAATATTCACTCAATGTATCTAAAATTTGATATACAAGGCATATTGTAAATGTATCTTATCAGTTTGACTACTGAATATAATATTGTTGTTTTAAATGTCCATAATTGTTTAGTGAAATATGTATATCAGCCAACTGTCGCATGTTGCATGTTGGATGCCTATTTTTACCCAAAATACATATATACCTAAATAGACATTCATTGTTTTCCCACTAAATATGCCACGAATTAGTACTCTTGTGATTTGATCATTGAGTCGAGTAGTTTTATATAATAAACTGTTCCATTGATTTTACGCGCTGTACTTTCTAATATTCAATTTATAGAACTTGGGCAAGCGCCCAAGACTTCAAGACTTCCACAATAGTGACGCATGAATATATAGCAATAGCAATATATAATAGAACCAATTAAAATAATAAAAAACCTAGTACAGTCTTGGTAGAAATGTAAAAATATCGTGTTTAAATAGATCAGTGTTTTAAAATGATGCAAAAAATATCCAACTAGTCTGTAAATCATGTTTTAATGAAAATATTTTCAATCGACCAAACTGGGTACAGAGAGTCTTACCAATTAAAATAACAACTAAAGTAACTAAATTTGAACATCTGTGTTTTCATACAAGTTATTTTTTCAGTTTTATGCTTTATTTTAGTAGGGAAGGCACAGATTACCTAGTGTCTAGGGTACTCCGTTCTCTACTTTCCGCCCGAATTGGAGATGGTGCGTGTGTTAATTGGCGGATAATAACGCAGCGCTCCGTTTCACAGCTTGCCTAAGGTTGAAAATTTTAATAGGCGATATTACCTTTATTTTTTTAACGGAATAACATTTTTTATTTTGTATTACACAAAAAATTTTAAATAATAAGCTTAAAAGTTTTCTTAATAATAAATTGTAACGTTAGTAAGCCAGATTCATGTTAATTTTATAAATATTCTAAACGGGTTGCAATGTGTACATGTTATTTTATGGTAAAAAAATCACTGAACCGAATAGTTATGTTTAAGTAAATTTTCCTTAAATTTTATCATGTGTGATAAAATTGTGTAAAAATGTGCTTACAAAGCCTTTTTTTATTTTTTATACAGTTTTACTATATAGAGAGA
This sequence comes from Podotricha telesiphe, assembly GCA_038994665.1. Lineage (NCBI taxonomy): Eukaryota > Metazoa > Arthropoda > Insecta > Lepidoptera > Nymphalidae > Podotricha > Podotricha telesiphe. The sequence goes on along the minus strand of JAOYRR010000424.1, from coordinate 34,617 downwards.
GCGGAAAACCCGCAGTCAGACGCTGTTCCACTACGCCAAGTTGGTCATTTTTTTTTTATTTTTTTTTTTAATTTCATCTAGTAATTGCTGTTTATGTAATTGGTTATCAAAAATAAACAAGCATGGTATTATAATGAAATGACACGTGTACGCGATGTACGTGGGTTCTAAACCTACTCTACATATACTCGCAAAATACAAATGTGTGAATGTTATTTATTATGATAGTAATTGCGTATTATTATTATTATTATTTTCTCAAAAAACCTATAAGGCATTTATGACAAGCTGAAAAATAATATATACAGTAACTCACATAAGATAATTTATTAAACGTTCTGCGGAAATGGTTAGCGTTGTCTGTTATAGATTGCTCTTCCGCGCTCCATGACACGCCCACGCTTTTACCGGAACTCTACCTATGGTGCGAATTTTTAAACGCAGTTTCGCTATATTTTGACAAATTATGCTTAATTTGTTGTTTTGGGTGACTAAATTGGTCAAATAATATATTTGACGTATTGAATTATTTTAGGTAACCTGTGTGACTTTGAATATATGTATTAAATATGTCGGATATTTATTTGCGTATAATTTTGTTATGATTATATGTTCATTGTGATATATATATATATATATATATATATATATATATATATATATATTATATAACGATGATTTATTGAGTTTCGGCTAAAACAAAGTAGAATCAGTGAAACCAAATGAATACTATAAAAAGTCAATATACTCTACAATATAATTTGGGCCGGATGCATTGATTAAACCAAAAAAATATATATTAAAGTATTTATATCTAGGTTCACACTAGGTACATCAATTGTACAGTAATATAATTTGTCTTTTAACATTTTTTAAAGTGTTATTCGCACACTAAGGAAATTGAAATATACATATTTAGAAAACGTATAAAAATTCGAACGCAGCGGGATTTGAACCCGCGCCTCTTGGAAACCGTTCAAGGACTTGAACGGTTTTCAAGAGTTGTTGTCGTGATCGAGATGTTTAGATTTTATACAAAATTTCATAATTTAATAATAGTATTAAATTCTTTTATAAACACGAAACTCAAATATTTAATATAAATAAATATTTGTAACAGAGTGTGTGTGTCTAAAGAAATATATTATAAAATGATAACAAAAGCATAACTTATCTCACTGTAATGGAGTTGAAGTTGTTTGCAGTAAACATTATTTGCATATTTCTCCCTGAAATAATCGTGATAAAACAATGTGTACAACACTAATGTATCTAAATATAACACAGCCAGGTAGCCAATCGATATTGTGGTACATGTAAGCTCAAAATTATAAACTTTATATATATGTAAATTTATTTATATACAAGTTTGAGTTTTTTCCATAGTTTTTCCAATTCTTTCTTAAAACTCCAAACACTCTCCAAACGAATGATTTATATAATTTTTACTCCTTATTTAGTAGTAGTTTTAACACTTAACTTCCGAGAGTATCGAAACAATTTTATATATTAATGATTTAAATAGATTTGGCTGTTACACGCAGTTTTATTGGAATTTTAAAACCGATAACTTTTCATCACGTGTAACATATATGTCAGATTTTATACATTTTGTGTGAAATTTTTTTCAACGCAGGCATTAAGAAAACATTGCGAATAATTTCCCTATTTTTTTAATTTTTCTACCCATACTAAAACCTACTTAAACTTATGTTCTATTATATAAACTATTAAAAAATACTACTTGAATATTTTCCATAATCTATTCAAACCAAATATTACCAAAACTTAAGTAAAGTTGTACAACAATGGAACGATTTCCGCTTACGCCAATTGATATCATCTGTCGTAAATGAATGCAAGTCTGCGACGCTCCAAGCACTTAGCACGATAAGTATGTAAATAACAAAAGTCCATTGTATGTATATAAACTAACACGATGTCTATATAAATCTTAAACATCTTTAAAATTCTATACAAATAAGTAGCGGTTAACTTGTAAAATGACAATATTAAAACAAAGAATAAAACGTTTCAATAATATTAATGAACGCAAAATGAAGGAACTATCAACAACTATTTTACTAAGTAAAAATACGTAATTAAAATGTGATAGTAAGTTTAAAAATGGGTCTGAGTAAGCTTTGTTTGTTTGCAACAGTCTCTGTAATATAGTTCAAATATAAAAATGAATAAATTTTCTAGGTTAATCATCAAGTGACCGAAAGTCACGTTTAAATCTAATACTAAATCATACTAATGTTTCACGGTTTTATTAGCTGCACTTGTACCTATCTATCACGGCTTCTTTAACCCGCTTCTTACATATTTTTTTAACATTTTTTAAAGTGTTATTCCCACACTAAGAAAATTGAAAAATGACATTTAGAAAACGTATAAAAATTTGAACGCAGCGGGATTTGAACCTGCGCCTCTTGAAAACCGTTCAAGCGCTCCGGCACACTAAGCCATGCGTTCCACTTCTTACAGTCTTGAAATTTTGCACACGTGTCCGGATACGATGATAATACAATATTTTTATAGCACTAAGCCGATGTCATAGCCAGGATGAACGAAAACATAATGTTAAAGGACTTGTTATTTTGTATTAATACATTGGATTTGAATCCTCGACCTTTTATTAACTCACACACAAACCCCACAAATACATAGTGTGCTGTATGGTCTCAGTCGTCTATTTATTTTAAGACTGTTTAGTGCTTGAGACATTTCAAAGTATTTTAAAATGAGATTTTTTTAATTGAGTGTGCACTGTAATATTTAAATAAATTAGTTATGACGATATCGTTAAGAGGTCAGCTGCATGTTCTATGAAGGTTCTTATCTTATCTTCTCCACTTCATGCATTCAAGATATAAAACACTAGCTTATGCTTCCGGCTTCGCGCATATTATACGATTTATTGAAGAGGTTTACTTAATATACCGGCTTCACTTGTCGTAGACAACTACTTTTATACATTTCGTCCATATTGTAAAAGAAAGTTTGTCTATATTAAATGCTTTAAGCGACAAATGTGTAAATTTTATTAAGCATATAATTAGTACCGTAAATACAGCATTGTAAAAAAAGGGATTGAAAATAAAAATCGATTCGTTTATGGCTCGCTATTTTAGATATACCCTAATATCTTCCATATAATATGTATATATATGCTGTCTCGATCTTTAATTTAAAACTATTAGACACAAACAATCCAACGATACAGTCTGTCCGTGTAACTACAAAAACTCAGACAACTCAGACACCAAAAGAGGAGGATTTTTTTGATTTCTATGACAAAAATACGCAAATCTTTATTATTTTGTAAATTCTAGACGATTCTAACGTATAATCTGTATTACTCTGAAGTTTCATCTAAAACTGTTCAGTAGTGAATGCGTGAAAGAGTAACGAACAAAGGGGGTGGCCCCTTACTAACTTTTTGAATTTGCCCATTACAAACATACAAAAATTCAAATCTGTCGTCTTTATTACATTAGCTTAAACAATAAATGTATAAATAATATTCTAAATTAGTAAAAAAACCTGTTTAACATGTTCAGTTTGATAGATAATAGTTGAGACGTGCCTAAATGATTGTAACAGTTGTAGATTCAATTAACGCTCGTATATAAAAATGAGACTGAAACCTTTTGTATTAAGCATTTTTGTTTCTCCGATCTGGCTAGATAAACACCGTATGCCGTAGCAGTGTAGTCAGAGAGAAACCTAGTGCCAAGACTAGTGCGTTGAGTAGCGGAACTCAACGCCACGATTTGTCTTGTCAGACCGGAAAATAGGCAATAATTATTATTACACAATATAATCATTCCCTCGAGTGCTTTACGTTTGCTGTTTACGTCAGTTGCAATCCCACTGCGCCATGATGGCTTCAAGCACACGATTCCTCTAAGTGGCGACCGGCGGTTACTAGATTGTCTCTTATTTATTTCGCAATATTGCAGTAGAAATAATATACGAGAGAAGTTGAACGACTAAATCTAAAGTTTGTGCGCGACCTTAAAAATCAGGTTCCGCTCAAGAGATAAATGGCCAGTTTTAATAGGAAGTTTAACACTTCCGAATGGTCGCAGCGAACCGTATTATTGTAGCGTTATTTATTTTTTAATACATGTATATAATTTATGTTAAATTAAGGTGCGGTTGAAGCCAGTGAACTTTGCTCTTTTTAGTTTTATTGGACACTTAATGCATATTTATGTATCAAATTTGAATACTTCCCCCCCCTAAAATTGTATTTATTCCCTTTTATTCCCATAAGGATATTTTTATTATTTAAACGCAGTTTTTCGACATAAATGTATGTAATACATTTACGTTTTATTTATTATTCTCACATTTTTTATTACAACTTTGATACTAACATTGAAAAGAAATGAAATTAGCGTAATATTTTTGTCTGTATGTAGAAATTGAAGTGTATCTTTTTTTATTTAGATAACGTCTATGTGATAAAAAGAAATGATAAACTATTGGAAGTTACTTTATATTAAATCAATAAAGCAAAAGGCTGATGACCTCATTTCATAATAGGTAAAATAATTAAATTAGTTAGTTTAGTTATGATATTAAATAAATATATTATTTGTTCATTAAAATTTATGCGATAACTATTTTGAATAAGACAACAATGATAAACGTAAAAATAATTATCTGTTAAGATAAAATATGCTATACCTATAGGCACTTGTACATCTTAATATTTCAATTTTAATTAATTTATTTTAAAATTGTCTTAAAAAATTTACAAAAATACAAAAGCGCATTGTATTATATATATATATAGTTTTACACACATCAGTATTATGCATTCTGTTTTCTACTTTCTACACGTTTTGAGATTACGTACTAGATAGCGGTACTTAACCCCGCATGTTATCTTAAAAAATAAACAAAACAAATTACCAACGCGTTTAGTACAATGTTGTTATCACGTGAAATTAATTATTTTGGTATAAGTGGTTCACGTAATACTATAGAGATATTTTCATACATATTAATATATAAGTGATATATTCGAGTTTTGTAATATTTATAAATTTAAATGTGAAACTTCACCTTATACTCGTATAGTAATTTAACTTACAGGCTCAATGACTTAATTCAGTGTTGAAGAATAATTATTAATTATTTTATAAATATCAGTTTTTGATAATATAATGTGAACTTCAAAAATAAAAGCAAAATACGTAAAATGGCAAGTATACGACTTATTTTTTACATATTTCTTTTAAAAACTAATGTCTGTCAAATAATACAGAGTACCTGTTAATAAGCATGTCTCTCCAATTCACTACGTAAGTGGGGTTTGTTAACCCTAAAATAGTTGAGTGGTGGAACCCAACTACTTATGTATCACCACTCTCCAAAATACGTTAAATATAAATAGTGTGTAAATGAGATTCGAACCCACTATCCAAACATGCAGTCAAGGACGTTCCAACTACGCCAGGACCGTGTTGTAACCAAAATAATTAAATTAACATAACTTCGGCCATTGTGGCGCAGTGGAACAGCATCTTACTGTAAACGCGATGGTTGTGAGTTCGATTCCCACTCTGGGGAATAATTATATTTAAAATATGTTAATTTCTCCGCTCTGGTATCTAAGACAATTCGGGCGGAAAGCAGGGATTAAAGTGTCTTCGTTGGGTTCACATTACGTTGTATATGTCCTATGTCTTAGGGATAAACCGTTAAGCTACAGAAAAAACTAAAAAAGGACATGACGTTTAAAATAGAGGCCATCGGAAATTCGTAGCGCAGTGGAACAGCATCTTACTTTGAACGCGATGATTGTGGCTTTGATTCCACTCGGGGGAACAGTTATATTTAAATTATATTAGCTCTCTTGCTCTGGTAAGACCACGGGCGGTATTCAGCTCCACCATTTATCACGCAAAGTCTCGAATTCGGGCGGAAAGCGGAGAACAAAGTGTCTTAAAAATAGGATCTCTCTGCCAACCATGGTATGCGGGCAATAACATGAAATTGTAAAGGTTATTTTATTTATTATAGTCCGATGTCGTGATATGACAGACAGCGCGACGCGGGCCGTCAACCCGCCGGCCATGACCTACAAGCGGCTGGTACTCTGTTCGCGGAAACAGACGGTTAATCAATTTATATAGTATCTTTAAATTTACTTTGAACTAATTTTCATTTCTTGACTTTTTAATTTTTTTATATAATTTCTTTATTGCACTAAAAAAACAAATAAGGCAATTACAAAACGTAGAAAGTTAAAAATGGTGGACTTATCTATCAATACCGCGCAAAGAATTTTTTTAATGAAATATATGAAAATATTTATTCAATGTCAATTGGAATTGGATTATCCTCGTAAAAAGGTTTCTATTTTTTTTATTTACTTACTAGTTGCTTTAATTCTATGTTAAAACATATAACATTAACTAACGCAAGTACTTGACCTAAAGCCTTGACATGCTCAATATATACTTTCCCCGTAATAAAGTTGTTTCCGTTGTCTCCTTGAAATTGGGCAAAAATGTTGGTTTTATTTTGAAAACTGTAAAACGAAACCTATAATTATTATCATATTTAACTATATTATACACGTAAGTTTGATTTTTAATAATTAATATTATAAAATAATATTAAAAATTATGCTCAATTTATTTCAATGTAAGATCGTCGAAACACTCATGTATCGAACCTGAGACCACTCACTTGCCATTCGATAAGACACGGTCTCGCTACAAATTCGTTTGTGCCTACAACGCATGTCATTGACCGCCCATGACCAAGTGTACGAATGTCCGAGATTTTAAATTCGTACATTGAAGTTGTTTTATAATGTAACTAACTAACTTTGCGTAATTTTCGCATATAGCAGGCTAGATACAGAGAATCGACTTGCTTAGATACTCCGTTCTCCGTTCTACTTTTTTAGAGAAAACGTTTTGTTTCGCATTGAATCGTCTTCATTAAGCTGGGTGAGGACGAGAGAGACGCCTTTATTTGGTAAAAAGTAATTAATGAATTGACAAGAAAATTTCTTGTCAATTGAAACAACGGAGGAAAATTCTTTATAAATCTATAAGAGAAATATATAATTATTGTTTTTTTTTTATCTCTATACATACGGTCTACAAGTAAAACGTATTTTTAACATTGAAATTTGAGGCGGAAGTCATTTTTAACACTCTTTAATTACCGGGCCTACACAAGATGTGAACTGTTTCCTTCTTTACTTCACCTATATTCAAGGAATTGTAACTTAATTTTAAGCCGCAATGAAATCAAAAAAATTAAGCATAGTTCTTTATAATAATTTTTATGTAAACTAAAGTTAGCGAGAAAGTCAGTTTTATATTATAACAAAATAATGATATTTTAGTGTAATTTAAATTTAATTACTTATTAATATTTATATAATAAAATGATTACAATGTTATAAGTATTGCAGAAGCCGGAAAGTATTTCAATAAAAGCAACTCTATTTAAACAAATCAAGGCGCTTTAGTGTAATTTTTGATGCGAAGTCGGGTTTTGTTTACATTGATATTATTTCCTTATTACTAATCGGCGGGTCAAGCAGTCAAGTATATATGCGAAGGGCTTCAAATATTCAGTATGAACTTGTGATATCCACATTAAGCTAACTCTATTTTCTTTTTAATCTGAACACACATCCACTGTTGGTGAGGTAAGGTTAATCTATCGGGTGTTTAAGACTGAAACTGGGCATGTAGTTTATTTAAGTGATGGTAAAAAATTTACAAATAATGTAATATACGGAATTGTACGTTTTACAATGAAAACTAGGAAGATTGAAATGCAAATGTGTCATTAAATCGACACAGACAATTCCGAAACACCTTGTAACCAGTCAATCGTGTCAGCGTCTTTAATTTGCGTTCAGGAATAGACAAAAGGCACAAAACTTTAACATTCTCTACATCTCTCTGTAAAATACTATGCAAAGGACCAACAATTTTGCATGATGATATGATTTCTTATATAACATGAATATTAGATAGATTCTATTGATACTGAGACAATAGAAATAAAAAATGTAAATAAATAGTTTTATTTACTTTTTTTTATTAAATGAATTTATATGAATTGAAAATTAATTAAATTTAAGCCCGGCATTATGAACACTGTAGTGTTAACGTAAATTAACATAATCGCTTAGTAGGTTAGGTATCGTGGCGCGATTCCGTGGTCCGATTGGGGTTCGACTCTCATATAAGGCTGCATATTTCTTATATAGATACTTCGTGCCTAGTTACTATACGGAGACCCATATACTATACGGAGTTACCCATAACAATATTTTTTACGATTTGCACCGAAATACGAGAATGGACTTACAAACATATGTGATTACGCTAATAAAAAAAATCTTAGAATAAGATTCTTAAAATGATTACATTTTTTACATTTTTGTCCACAGACGTGCGTCGATGATGTCGCCACGTCAACTCATGCGCAATTCGAACATGACGCAGAAGTGGCAGCGACGAGAAATATCGAACTTTGAATATCTAATGTTCCTGAACACTATTGCAGGTAAGATTGTTATTATAACAATAATATCAGGACCAAAATCAAAAATAACCTACAATTTATGTATTTAAGTTCCAGAAATTAATATATTAAAGTACCAGAGATTTGAACTAAATCATCACGTGTACAATTGACTGCGGTGGTGAAATATAATCTAATATGCTGCGTGCATTTTCAATTTTTCTGTATATTATTGATATAATATATATATTTTATTATATAGCTAAATTAATAGTTGACACTGTCATATCAATCACTTCACGCTAAATTGTATTTAGAACTAGACAGGAAAATGTGGTGCGATCTAATAATTATCGGATTCCTACATAATTATATAGCAAATCTCTTTAGAATAACTTGATAAGCGAATGATGTAATTAATTGGTAAAGTTATTGGGATGATTGGACAAAGAATGAATTTATAAACGTATTTAAAATTATAAATTTAATTCTACTTATAATATATATAATGAAATATATTTCTTTTTATTTACATTTTGACTGAAAAATGTGTCATCCGGCAAAGCTTATCAATATCAAGTCCACCTTTGCGGTTTGTTCGTATTTTTTTCTAGAAACCTTTCTCTACTACCATCGATAGACATAAATTCTGTATGAAGTTAAATGAAAATGTTTTACATATAGTTAATTATATGATATATTGATCGGGGAACAATCCCCGCCGAGTGTGGTTTCGAACCCACAACTAATTGGGTCAGATACTGTCCCTACTACACCTACACCACGATAGCCTCTCTGATAAATAAAAACAAATACAAGAATCTTTTAATAATGATGTCGCAGAATTCTATACAATGATATCAATATTTTGAAAACGAAATTTAACTTAAGTTAACTAAAATAATAAAATGATGACAAAGCACTGTATTCGTGAACTGTTTTTGTTAAAACCGCAAACAATTTGTTCACAAAATGAATTTCTGTACTTGGTACCATACGACTGCGATTTTAATCATATTCACAGAAACGATTAAAAAGTTATATGTCATTGGACTAGATAAGTTTTCCTTTTGATTGTAAAATTTTTTAAAGCCTTACTTACTAGTTACGCTACTTATATGTTATCCGCAGAATTTGTTAATTAATTTTTTGCGTAAAAGCGTTCATATTAAAAACAATTTAAGTAATATTTACGGTATTGCATTTTCATAATATATTTAGTGTGGTTTATCTCTTATCCTGCGATGGTAGAGATATCAATGGATTTGCCAGGAAGTGTACTATGTAGGCAAGTCCATAATTAGATATACATATCTGAGCCCAAATGATTGTCGGTTAAAACTAACTGACTTATTCATACAACTTTGATTAAGAGTCATGCATTTTTCCGTTTAGAAAGGTCTAGTGTCTTAGACGCTAGACCTTTCTAAACGGACCTTTGTCTTTTGTACTAGAGCAGAGAAATGAATTTTACATATAAATAATTATATGATGTATTGATCCGGGAATAATCCCCGTGTGTGATTTGAACCCACAACTAATTGGGTCTACAGTCAGATTCTGTCCCTACTACTACACCACGACAGCCTCTCTGATAAATAAAAACAAATACAAGAACCTTTTAATATGGATGTCGCAGAATTCTTAAAATATACTACTATAATATTTATTTATTAGCCATAAAATGTTCTGCTTTACATAATTTGAAGTTCCCCGTTTGAAAGTGGATTTCATCCAAAATCTTTTGCTCGAATTCCATTTTCATTACATTTTTTTTTAATCACAATATGTTTTTTTCATTTTTGAATATTTAACAAAAATTATCTACCGTATTTTTTTTCCGTATTTTTATACCGTATTATTTTAATGTACTCTTAATCCAAGTGTACCAAATGATTGAGCAATTAAGCTTTTTACGCATATTACGATAAGCAGAGAGAATCTAGTCTCAAGATACTCCGTTATCCGCTTTGTGCTCCCCTATCCCTACCTACCCCTTATCCCTATGTGTGTATACGATTGTTGTAAATAGGTATCCGTTTCAGGAAAATATTTTAATTTTGATTTTATTGATTAACATTTCTTCTGTCTTCTGTATCACTAAATAAGATTGCATTCTGTTAAGTTCTCAGTGTTTACCTATATATGTATATATATACTAAGGGTGAAATAAATTTATATAAATCTACTTTCCGAGTGGAATTTTAATAAATAGACCGAATAAAAACTTTTAAATTAATCACATTATAATAAATGTACACAATTTAAATGAACATTATGCAACTACAATAACATTTTCTAAGATGCCATGAAATGATTGACAGGTGATATAATAGTATCATTTGTTGCATAAGCCTATTAAAGTATTCTATTAGAATTATCGCGTGTTGTCTGATTTATTTAACTTACAATGTAATATATAAAACATATTCTTATAATGTTCGAATTTATAATGAAATTATATTAGATAAGCATTTGAATCCCATAGGATGCTTTTTTATCTCCAGGTACAACCTACTTCTAAATCGCTATCAGCCCTTCACAAACTATAACTTTCTGTTACGAATGTATAAAGTAAATAAACAAAAAGGATCTATTAAAAAACTAATCTTTTAGACATTTATTTTTAACTACTCCAGTTCTACATCTTTGATCATATAAAGTTACCATTTTGCGTGTTACAAAAGTATACTAAAATTAATAAACATTAATGTTTTAATATAAATTGTAACAATAATTTATGTAAATACTTAAACTATTCAAAAGTGCATGTAACAAATGGAGTATTTGAATAAAGGATATTAAAGTTTTATTTGATTAATTTAAACAAATATTTTGTGTAATATTTGGTAATGTAAGTAAATTTTTTACTAGCACTAGCCCGTGACCGTGCTCGTAATAGTCGAAAACAAAAAACTTTGTTATAAGACATGCATGGATGAGTGTGATATGTTGCATTTTCGCGATCGCGATCATGAAACTGAGAATTAAAGAGGTTTTTTTTCAACGTAAAAGAACTCAATTTGATTGAGGCCATTGTAGCGCAGTGGGACAGCTTCTAACGGTAATCGCGATGAGTTGTGGGCTCAATTCCCACTCGGGTGAAGGTTTATATTTAAAATATTTTCATTTCTCTGCTCTATTATGTAAGACGAAAGCGCGGCGTTCAGTTCTGCCACTAAACACCCAATGTTTCGATTTCGGGCGGAAAGTGGGGGACAGTGTCGGATGTCGACTGAGAGAACGATGTCTCTTTCTACCCTGATATGCGTGATAAAGGAGAAGCTAAAAAAAAAAAACAATTTTCTTGAAAATTCAATTTTACCTCCATCTATGCATGTGTTCATTTATTAAGTAGTCTTAAATTTCACGAGAATGCAATTCGAATACATATATTTATATTACAAAACTAATGAAATTAGATTTCTTACAAAGTAGTTATTTAAGATGTTACAAAGTAGTTATACATATTGTGGTGACATTTGCTTGCGAAATATAGAAACGGTATAACTACCGTTGTCAAGTATTGTGTTAAGTAACCTTAACAACGCCTCGATTTCATTACGTCTCTTATTGTATAAGAGCTATTTGCTAAAATTATGCGAAGCAGAGTTAAATGTTATATATTGTAATAACTTATTTGTTTTTGGTCAATTGCAAAATTTTCCCACTGGAGATATTTTATGTTGAAATATTTTCCATTATCGGTTAGTACTAGTAATATAAAAAAAATACATATTTAGAAAACGTATAAAGATTTAACGAATAATATTTGGGTAGCAGAAATTTGTAAAAATCTCTCTACAGAGATGCTAACAACAAATATAAGTTGTAATAAGCGTATAAGAATTTCAACCTAGCTGGATGTAGAACGCATGGCTTAGCGGTCAGAGCGCTTGAACGGTTTTCAAGAGGCGCGTGTTCTAATCCCGCTGCGTTCAAATTTTTATACGTTTTCTAAATATGTCTTTTTCAATTTCCTTAGTGTGGGAATAACACTTTAAACAATGTTAAAAAATATGTAGTAGTATTATACTTTGCCCATTAATATGAAGAAAAGTGGGCGGAGAGTAAAAAATAATGCGAAGTAACACTAAATTCTGGTGATGGTACTGGGCCCCACATGGTGCAGAAGTCACATGATGATGAAGATAAATTTCCTATTCTTAAAAATTGAGGAAGTTAAATTTAATTACGTACTATAAGGACGAAAATTTATTACTATAAATTAAAATTTATTACTATAAGGACGTATCGAGTAATGTAGTATTTTCACAAATACACGGCTAATTTCTGTCCGTTTTGATGGCGTCTTATATTTTCATTTGAAACAAAGAAATATTTAGCTTCTACTTAAATCATCGTATTGATAAAAGTTAAAAAGTTAAAGCTTAATCGAAAAGCTAAAAAACAATAATTTGCTATAATAAAAAATCTTATTACATTATAAATTGTACTAAAACTTTAAGAATAATTAATTTTAAGAATAATATCAGTTCCCCCATAGTTTGTCAATATCAATTTAAAGGTCGAACATTTTCCCGCATTTTTTCTAAAGAAATTGACACTAATCGTTTTATGTAATTTGCGTGTGCTCAGAATCCTTGATTAAAAAATGTATCCTTCATACGAATGCTATATTTTGCAAAAGTAAACAATGCAACTTTGTACTTTTGTCCTACTTTCCTGATGAAGTAATTAAGGTCGGTCTCATTCAATATTTCATATCATTAATCACCCGATAATCAATTAAAACCGAAAAAACTAACTTTCCTCTCTAACTTGTTATAGAATTTAGTATGAATAACTTTAAGAAATAATAATTAATCTTTGCAATAAAAAAATGTAATTACCTCATATTAAGCGCATTGCTAGTTAAATTAGGTAACAATATATCGTCGTCGTTTATGACACAATTTATTATTATGTGCTTTTTATTTATGGCAATAATAAAAACTTAACCTTTTTTTAACTTAACAACATGTTTAAAAGCTTTTTTTTAACTTTAAATGATTACTTACAGTTGAGTTTAGTTTTACAGTGGCAAGTGGAGTATTCAGGGTCGAACACCGTACCGCCACCAAACAATTTATATTCTTGTACTCTACCAGAATTCGCATTACGTCAAAGGAGACGACCCGTATTACGCGGAAATGAGGAATGATTACTTAAGAAGTCGCGAAACTCCTGTACTGACGATGGACTAAAATTAACAACGCAATGGAATCTTTAAAAATGTATCGACAGTACTTAGATAATTTACTATATTAATGAGGAAATCGACGTTTTACTAATAGTGCCTGCAACATGACGCTGGGCAACAATGTATACTTTGACATAAAACTATTTTAACCGGATTAATCGCGTATAATTTTGGTATTCGAAAATCCGTGGTCATAGGTAGACTGTGACCACCTGTGACCACGGACTACTGTAAATTGTTCGAAACGTCGGGTTCTAAAAATGTATTTTCGAATACCAAAATTATACGCGATTAATCCGGTTAAAATAGTTTCATTTCAAAATGTGTAATAATCGCGAAAATCAAAGAACTTATTACAACAATGTATATATGTTTATGTAACATTGTCAAAGCATTGTGTTGAATAGAATATAACAGACTTTTAATAACAATAGTTGTATCTTATAAAGAAGTCTAGCATACACTAGCCATAGTAAATACTATAGTAGTTAGATGATACAGCAATTGCATACTTTTGTTCTATTTTACCCGTGTGATGTATGAATGTTGTTTACGACGGATTTTATATTGACTTGTTTATAAATATACCATTTATGATTCATCGAATAATTTTATGAAATATTTTGTTTGTATTTTCTAACTGACTGCAAATATATAACTGGTACTTCACTTATGATTGGCGAGGTTTAAATTTGTATGTGCGTCGGATTATGCTAGCCACCGATGATGATATTTAACTAAATAATACTACTGGTTTATTCCAATTGATTTTTAAATTGCTGAAAATAATAAATAATAAAGAAAATAATAAATAAAAGAATCAAATCAGTTAAAGTTAACAGTTCACTGAACCCTTGTTTATGAAACTTTTGTATTATCCGTAAACTTAGAATTACATATATAGAAAAATAAATATTGTTTATTTAAAAATAAAAATGTTTTCTAGCCCAATCTCCCTTATCTTACACAAATCGCTAACACAAGTCCAAGAGATCAAATTTTCCTGATAGGTTTGAATATGCACCTTCTAATAGATATGCGGTTTTCCATCAGAATTAAACTTAAATTTCTAGGTCTCGATGCCCTAGATCCTAACAAAAAACGATGATAGTCATGTATGTTATTAGCTTATTATACATACATGGAAAATATTTCTAACACAAATTCCAATTTTCTCTTTTTGTTTTATGTATGAAAACAGGATAAAAGTGTAAAAAATTTACATTATGATCCAGTTTTTTATCATGATAATAAACTAATTGTTAGTAACTTTGTACTCTTGAACTAACGAGGATGAGTTTGATGGACTCCCGGGACGAATGATTGGTCTTACATACAAAGATTATTGGTCTTACATACAGGGTGGGCAAAGAAAGCCTATTGTTAAGTTTCGCCACTGCACGCGCCATGTCTAACATTGCACTTCACGTAAAATTTGAGACATGGCGTGTTGAATGTCGGAATTCAACGTCGCGCTTTATCTAACGCAAAGATATAATCAATCCCTCAACCATCGCATTTTCAGTCTTCTTATTTTTATCATAAAACATTTTATTTAGAATATATGTATGTACCTATATATTTACAATTCATCTAATTACTAGAGACAAAGTTTAAATCGAGGTCAGTTCCTGTCTGGCATCAGATTGTCTGATGTGTTTAAAAGAATAAATTTATTTACTTATTTATTAACATATTGCTGACAGTTACTTTAGAAAGTCTAGTAATAACTGACTGTACTTTCTCTTTAATTCTTTTTCCCTACATTATGCATTGGGTAGTGACAATCTGTATAAATACAGAGAAATAAACAATATATTACTTTTGAATTTGGAATCTGTAATTTTTATATGATTGTTTATTGTATTATTTTCGCGCCATTTTATTGTAAAATATTTTGTTATTTAAAAATGGAGTGGGGTGATAAAGAGAACCGAATCGCTGGGACTGCATTACATAAAGTAGGTTTGGTAAGAAATACAGTTTTTAAAATCCTATATACGCTTGTATTAGTAAAATGTTTGTGAACCTGGCTATTCATAGGTACAATGAAACCTTCTCTGTTTGTGGCAGAAAAGTATCTGATCGGAAAGATCCTCCCACGTAGTTTTCGTACGAAAAAGACGATCAAAGCAGTAAGGGAAATAATCCGTGGAAATCCTGACCGACAGCAATAGATTTTATCTCGAAAGATGAAGATAGCACCTAGAACCATGTCCCGTGTTTTAAAAAAATAAGTTAAGTTAGCTTTACTTATACTATAAGAGAGACTGGTTATTTTTAACTGATAATTTAAAAAGAATAGGGTGCGAAAATCAAAACAACTACTTAAACGGTACGCAAATCACACAAAAAATAGAAAATTTTGTTTACGGATGAGCAAAATTTTTACAATTGAGCAATTTTTTAACATACGAAATGACCGTATTTATGCTGAGAGCTCTAAAGTTCCCAATTAGTCATCAGAGTACAACGTGGGCATTATCCGACTTCAGTGATGGTTTAGTGGAGTTATAGCAATGAAGGAGTGATTGAGCCATATTTTTGTGAAAATGGTATCAAAACCTCGGCACATGTGTATCAAGGTACGATTCTTGAGATGGTAGTTAAGCCCCCTAAAAACACCATGTCCACCAAGAATGTTCCTTTCAGCAAGACACGGCGCCGGGTCATAAAGCCCGATCTACCCAATCTTGTTTAGAAGGATTTTGACGCCGCACTTTATCTAAGAACCATTTGGGAAAATAACACACATTCTGATATAAAAATATTTATATGACTTTGATTAGAACTTGCTTTAACGACATTTACTAAGCTACTTAAATGTGAATTGTGCAAAATACAATAAATTTGCAGCTATACTTTGTTCTCTGTGGATAACTTAGTTTCATAAGCTTCGTGCCATTTCTTCATGAGTTTCCCAACATTCCGTCATGGTCTATTTGGTTTCCCGCTAAGACCTCGGAAATATTATGGCTTTCAAGGTCTACATACTTATATGTTAATATCTTATTTTTTCCTATTGTAACATATATTGTTCACTGATACTTTACTTACGTTTGGCGAGGTTTACATATTTTAATATGCATCGTGTTATAGGAACTGAAATTTAGCCAAATAGTCTTATTTCTTAAAAAAAAAAGACATTAAAAAACGTATAAAAATTTTGAACACAGTGGGATTTGAAACCGCGCCTCTTGAAACCCGTTCAAGAGCGGTTGAACTGCTTGAGCGCTTGAACGGGCGTTTTCAAGAGGCGCGGTTTCAAATCCCGCTGCGT
This sequence comes from Podotricha telesiphe, assembly GCA_038994665.1. NCBI lineage: Eukaryota > Metazoa > Arthropoda > Insecta > Lepidoptera > Nymphalidae > Podotricha > Podotricha telesiphe. The sequence goes on along the minus strand of JAOYRR010000424.1, from coordinate 17,614 downwards.
TCAAAATTTTTATACGTTTTCTAAATATGTCTTTTTCAATTTCCTTAGTGTGGGAATAACACTTTAAAAAATGTTAAAAAATATCAATCTTATTTCTTTTTTCAAAATTAATTTTTAAATAACTTAAAATAATTTAGCAACATTACCTAGTTAATTATTTTATTAAGGAAGTATAATAAAAAATTAAATTTATGTTATATAATAATTTCTCTTTTTTAATGGAAATGCATTTTTTTTTATTTTTATATGCATATGTATATGTAACTTATAATTATAGCTACGATTGCCGATGTACCCAAATAATTGTTGCAGGTCACTGACACTAGGGCTAACATATCATATTATTAATAATTTTATCACCGTATGCCGCCGTATTAACCAGACACAAAAAGCTATACAGATAAAATTATAGATGTAGCAAAAAAAAAAATATTTCATTCACAACAAACAGTTTAAATTATTATCATTTTATAAAATTTACAAAGACGTATTTATTATTAGGATTTTACAAAAGTATATTACTAATTTCTTTTGAAAATTAAAATAGTAGTACAATCGGGATTTGAAGGTTCGAACTACTTCAAATTCTGATACGTTCATGTTTTTTAGCGATAAGTTTAGTTTAGTTAGTAGTTTTCTCTTACCTTTTCAATATTTCCATTAATTGTACTCTGCGCATATCACGATTTTCAAATATGTGACACTGAATACAGATAACAATTTATTTACTTTGCCGCGTAAAACTAACGTCATTCCTATTATAAAGCTATAGTCTCTGTGGTGAATTTCACTTTCGTTCGGATACTCTTACTGCAGTTCGTTTTTCTTTAATATATTTTTTATTATTATTTCAATTAAGTGCTTAAGACGTTTGCTTGATACGACTGCGAAAGTAGACACTCGTTTGATGAATGCTTCGTAGGTCTCAGTGGGAAAAGTAGACGCGGTCACGTGAAAAATACAATGGACAGTGGGACATTGGATGATAAGTGGCTATTATTTGACTAACAGTAAATATCTCGTGTCGGTCAAAGTGCACGAGATTGCAATGGAGCTAGCGCTATATTTTAACTATTTTTTATTGTAAATATACGAATGTTTGTGATTTATTTATATTTTAACATTTTTAAAATGTTATTCGCACACTTAAGATATGAAAAACATTATTAGAAAATTAATAAAAAATTTAACAGAGCGAGATTCGAACCCGCGTCTTTTGGAAACCATCCAAGTGTTCCTAAGTAAGCCATACGTTCAATGAATTATTAGTTTTTAACCATGAGATTATAGGAACGTTTTAGTAAAATATTTAAATATAAAATATTTAATTTTTAGCGATTTACCGTTAAGGCTGAATGGAATATATAAAATTCATATCGTTACGTAATAAGCAAGTAAGGTATTATATATAGTATTGTCACTTTTTTATTTTTAAGTTAAATCTATGAATTTTCTGTAATATAAATAAATCCTATTAAGTATATAAAAGTCACAACCTCACATCTACTGTACCTATTGCAAATACATACATAGTTTTGAATTGAAACTATTTTAACCGGACTAATCGCGTATAATTTTGGTATTCGAAAATACATTTTTAGAACCCGACGTTTCGAACACTTTACAGTGTAGTCCGTGGTCACAGGTAGACATTATATACGCGATTATTCCGGTTAAAATAGTTTCATTTCAAAATGTGTAATAATCGCGAAAATCAAAGAACTCCCACACTAAGGTTTCTTGAACGGTTTTCAAGAGGCGCGGGTTCATATCCCGCTGCGTTCAATCCCGTCCCGCTGCGTTTTATACGTTTTCTAAATATGTCTTTATCAAAGAACTTATTACATACATAGTTATATAATCCTACTGGCATAACTGGGTAGGTTATCAAAACATTACAGTCAAGTTGCTTTCAATATGCATTGAGATGGTAGAGCTGAGACGATGACGGCATGTGTAAATCTGGAAACCTACAATATAAGTATGAATGATGTATATTCACTGTAAATAAATTCCTTTGCTATCAAAAATTCGTACATGGCTGAAGAGAACCTTATCATTGTAACAATGGGTGCTGCTCTGGTGGGACACGTGGGAAATTTTCATAATAAAATTACTCTTTATTACAAACACTTCACTGAACTCGTGTTTGAAAACTATACAACGTTTGTATTTGTTATAATAACAAAAGGTCAATCTAACAATTAATCGAAATTATTAATTATCATCGCCATCGCGGCGCAGTGGGACAGTGTCCGACTGTAATAGCGATTGTTTGTGGGTTCGATTCTGAATCGGTGGAATTTTCATAATTTGATTGGCTTCTTTTCTCCGGTCTAGCGGACGACACAAGGAACAGCGTTGACATCCGCCACTCAACACACAATGTCTTGAATTCGGGAAGAAAATTTTGAACGAAGTCTCTTGATATTAGGTACTGTCTAATACTGCTGCCTGCTATGCGGCAAAAACAATGAAATTGTCAACAAGTCCTAACTTGAGATGCGTTACGTTTATTACACTTTATCCCCTTGCATTCAAGACAACTGTTAAGGGAAGCCATTGTTGATTTATTACAACAAATACCTTTTACGACAAATAACTTTTTTACTAAAAGAGTTCTGTGTATAAAAAAAAAAGTTAAGTAACTCATATTACCTAGTTTATATTTTTTTAACTTTCCATTTGAAGCAAAAGAGAAAGTCTATCATTATACGAAGGATTGTTTATTTGCTAATGGTGATTTCTTGCTGCGTAAACTTTTCAATTACGATATTGATTTATTACTTGTATTGTATTATGTACTTGACTAATTCCATATAAATTATAATAAATAGATTAAATTATATGCTTTAATAAAGAATAAAGTTTTATCATACACCTAAGATATTTTTATTATTAAAACGTATTTAAATTTGAACGTGTCTGAGTTCGAATTTCAATCCCGCACCTCTTGAAAACAATTTTTTATATATTTTCTAACGGATAATATATTTTTTCTGTATGGCATGTTGAAGATAATGTTCTGATATAGTATTATCCTTTTACTTTTAAATTTGAAACATAATATTGTAGCTAATATATTTGTACCCAAAATTACCCAAGTACCCAAAATTTTAAATAAAATATGATACAACAATATTTTCAGTATAACTAATATATTTCACCAACTATGAATCACAAACACCGCCACACGGTAACATTCCTTATAACACAGTCCATCTTGATAACACAGTCGATCAATGGCTCTGCATTTTAGTATCAAATAGAAAAGTAAACTAATTACAAGGGACGTTACATACAATTTTAAAAAAACCAGCTTGAGCTCTTTTTGAAATGAAACTATTTTTAACCGGATCGATCGGATATATTTTTGGTATTCGAAAATACATATTAGAAGCCCGACGTTTCGAGCACTTCACATTAGTCCGAGGTAACAGGCAGCTAAAAATATGCGCTATTAATCCGGTTAAAAATAGTTTCATTTCTAAATGTGTAAAAATCGCGAAAGCTTTAGGCTCTTGCACGCAAAGCCGAGTAGGCCGAGGAAATCTAGTATCAATATATGAGAAGACACTCTGATATTTGATTCAAGACATTGCGTTTTAAGTGGCGGAACTGACTGTCACGATAAAGATTTTTTTCACGTATTAATCTGATTTAAGAATAAAACCCTTTATTCTTGTTTCACCTCTTTTCGCCTATTTTAAATAGACACATTGCAAAAATATGTAACGATTTCTATACTTAGACCGGGAAACCTAAGAATCTTCCTCGAATTGGGGATCAAACTCACAAAGTCTTTTATTTTATATATATAATATATATATTGTACAATAAAAGACCCGACGTGTTCATTATCATAGCATTTTACAAATGAGCAAGTCTTGACTTGAATAATAATTCCATATTTTTATTTTACATTTATTAGCTATAATGTCCCAATTCCAATATATTTGTCACCAGGTCGCACATACAATGACCTCAACCAGTATCCAGTGTTCCCATGGGTGCTTACGAACTACGAAAGCGAAGAGCTTGATCTCAGCCAACCGTCTAACTACAGAGATTTGTCTAAGGTAAGATTTTATTAGACTGTCCTGTCGTAGTTCTATTATTTGATTAAAAAACAATAAGCTGTGAGCCATTATGAGCTAAGGAAGAAGTGTTAAAATCGTTTTTTTTTTGTAAAAACACAAGAGATAAATTTTTTACATTGTTTAATAAAGGGAAGTAAATCGGAAGTAGGTACATTTTTTTAATTAAATTAGAAAATCGGCATTTTTTTTATTAATATTTTGTTTATTAAAGACATTATGAATGTGGTTTTTGTATTACGAATTAATTAATGCATATTTTTTTGAAAAGGAGGCCGTTTAATGTATTAGTAAAAATCGTAAACAATTATACAATTACAGAGATTCCAACTCCTAATTAATTAATTAATAATATAAAACATTGAGTTTCATCACAAGTGAAAACTATGGTAATGACACAGACAGCTATGGTTATAATATTCTCTAGAAATCATTATATATTATCATATTTAATCAAGAAAGTTTTATTTTTAGATATTTAAGAGTTTTAATCACGCTTTTATGATATAAAAAGTATTTTGAATTACGACCATTAAATTTAGCTAAACGAAATTTAATCAATTGTGTCAAAATGTAATCGTAACAGAATGTTAATGAATGTAGGTTTTCCTGCATAGAATGATAGTCCGAGAGAACCTAGTGTCAAGACACTACGTTCTTAATTTTCCGCTCGAATTCGAGACATTGTGTGTTAAGTGGAGTAACCGAACGTCGCGCTTTGTCTTGTTTACTAGACCGGAGGCATTAAAATAAGTTATGATCATTCTACCGTGTGGAAATCGAACCCACAACCAATCGCGTTTCTTAATCATACTATCTGTGATGTCCCGCTGCACCACGATGACCTCAAATGAATGTTGGAATTGATTGGAATTGGAAATGTTATTTCATTTTGTTCTAGAGTTTCACATTGTTCTCTGTCAACAGCCAATAGGTGCTCTCAACCCTAGTCGTCGTGCATACTTCGAGGAGCGCTACAATACCTGGGAACATGAGTCCACGCCCCCGTTCCACTACGGAACCCATTACTCCACTGCAGCGTTCGTGCTCAATTGGCTTGTTCGCATTGTAAGTAAAATTTAAATAATCAAATTGTATATATTATTTATTTATTTATACTTAATTGTATACCACATAAAATGTCCCTGTTATGTATTAATATTCTTAAATACTTAAACGAAATTAATAACTATGTGTATAAGTAGCAACTTTTTATTTCTGACGTATTTTGCGGCGCAATAAAAAAAAATTTTGCAGCACATTCGGTCATTTATTAACTTCGCTCACTTGCTAAAAAGTGAGTCGTTAGGAAAAGGAATACAAATCTAGAGATTTTAGCTGTCGTTTGTGACTACCTGCGACAAACGACATCCGCGTAGTAATGCAGGTCGCTCTGCCAAAATTTTAAGTTTTATAGCAAATTAAGGTATTTTATATACATACAAAAATAATTAAAAATTAAACGACTTTCATAAAAACTTGCGAGAATTCTTAGACCTCCTTAATCCAGCTCTGTCACAAAATCCGATCTTAACGGACGTCTGTCTTCTGTCTATAAACATTTATCTTAGTACATAAAGCGGTTTTCGATATTTCGTAAAGAGTAACCTTTCACATTTATATACATAAATAGATATTATAATTTCCCCTAAATAGAATTTGAACGCACTCCCATCACGTGGAGTTAAACATATTGAATTGTCCTAAATATCACAAAAGCATACTCTTATCATCATCATCACACCAACATACCTATTTTGTAGACATCATTTCTCATCTATTCACTTTGCTATCATTCGCTAACAATGTTAATATCATGAATATTGCACATGACTCATATAAATATAAGCTTAATATAACTTGTTAATAGTTTGTTAATGTATGTATGTATGTATGTATGTATATATACTTACTTTTCCTTTCTGGTTCGTTAATTATTTCAGAACGATTTAGCCGGAATTAGAACTATATTGTCCTAATAAAGCACTCGAATGCGCCATTACGCTGACTGGCGGCTGTGTAGCCGCAGTGTCAGCGATTTATTATTCAGCTGCTGGCCCTGTTGACGCGCGTAAAATTAAAATGTTAATTTTAACTTTTTTTAACATTTTTTAAAGTGTTAATCGCACACTTAGGAAATTGAAAGCGGTCAGAGCGCTTGAACGGTTGTCAAAGAGGCGCGGGTTCAATTCCCGCTGCGTTCAAATTTTTATACGTTTTATAAATATATCTTTTTCAAAGTTTAACTATGCTAAATTTAATTTAGATATCCTGCAGGAGTTATTAAAGATACCCAAATATTGTGGATTTTATATGTTTTATCTAATATTGAATGTCATCAGTATAATTACTAACTAACATTATATACCTATTGCACCATTGTTTATAATCGATTAAAAATTATTAGCCTGCATTTGTATTAAACGAAGTAGTCATCGATATTTTCAGTTATTATATAAAGTGAATCGGATTCAAAGAATACTAAGAATAAAAAAATATTAGCGGTAAGCACGTTTCCAAGGAGGTATTTTCTCATTATTATTTCTAGTATACAACTTGAAATTAGGAACACCATATGAATTTGCTTTTATTAAAAAACTAAAGAAAGTATACCTAGATCACGTATTTGTTTTGATATTTCTACATATGATAAATATTTGTTCCTTGACATCAGCAATCAAAACTAGCCTTTATTAAACTCACTGATTTGTAAAATTCAAATACCGCTTTTTGCCTTTTACGAGAACCTAACATTTAACATTTTATTACAATTGTTCAGAACTCTTTATTTGTCTCGTAAACCTCATAAGCTGAACTAAGCGGAGATTTACTTATATTTTTTTTTTTTTTTTTTTTTTTTTTTTTTTTTTTTTTTTTTTTTTTTTTTTTTTTTTTTTTTTTTTTTTTTTTTTTTTTTTTTTTTTTTTTTTTTTTTTTTTTTTTTTTTTTTTTTTTTTTTTTTTTTTTTTTTTTTTTTTTTTTTTTTTTTTTTTTTTTTTTTTTTTTTTTTTTTTTTTTTTTTTTTTTTTTTTTTTTTTTTTTTTTTTTTTTTTTTTTTTTTTTTTTTTTTTTTTTTTTTTTTTTTTTTTTTTTTTTTTTTTTTTTTTTTTTTTTTTTTTTTTTTTTTTTTTTTTTTTTTTTTTTTTTTTTTTTTTTTTTTTTTTTTTTTTTTTTTTTTTTTTTTTTTTTTTTTTTTTTTTTTTTTTTTTTTTTTTTTTTTTTTTTTTTTTTTTTTTTTTTTTTTTTTTTTTTTTTTTTTTTTTTTTTTTTTTTTTTTTTTTTTTTTTTTTTTTTTTTTTTTTTTTTTTTTTTTTTTTTTTTTTTTTTTTTTTTTTTTTTTTTTTTTTTTTTTTTTTTTTTTTTTTTTTTTTTTTTTTTTTTTTTTTTTTTTTTTTTTTTTTTTTTTTTTTTTTTTTTTTTTTTTTTTTTTTTTTTTTTTTTTTTTTTTTTTTTTTTTTTTTTTTTTTTTTTTTTTTTTTTTTTTTTTTTTTTTTTTTTTTTTTTTTTTTTTTTTTTTTTTTTTTTTTTTTTTTTTTTTTTTTTTTTTTTTTTTTTTTTTTTTTTTTTTTTTTTTTTTTTTTTTTTTTTTTTTTTTTTTTTTTTTTTTTTTTTTTTTTTTTTTTTTTTTTTTTTTTTTTTTTTTTTTTTTTTTTTTTTTTTTTTTTTTTTTTTTTTTTTTTTTTTTTTTTTTTTTTTTTTTTTTTTTTTTTTTTTTTTTTTTTTTTTTTTTTTTTTTTTTTTTTTTTTTTTTTTTTTTTTTTTTTTTTTTTTTTTTTTTTTTTTTTTTTTTTTTTTTTTTTTTTTTTTTTTTTTTTTTTTTTTTTTTTTTTTTTTTTTTTTTTTTTTTTTTTTTTTTTTTTTTTTTTTTTTTTTTTTTTTTTTTTTTTTTTTTTTTTTTTTTTTTTTTTTTTTTTTTTTTTTTTTTTTTTTTTTTTTTTTTTTTTTTTTTTTTTTTTTTTTTTTTTTTTTTTTTTTTTTTTTTTTTTTTTTTTTTTTTTTTTTTTTTTTTTTTTTTTTTTTTTTTTTTTTTTTTTTTTTTTTTTTTTTTTTTTTTTTTTTTTTTTTTTTTTTTTTTTTTTTTTTTTTTTTTTTTTTTTTTTTTTTTTTTTTTTTTTTTTTTTTTTTTTTTTTTTTTTTTTTTTTTTTTTTTTTTTTTTTTTTTTTTTTTTTTTTTTTTTTTTTTTTTTTTTTTTTTTTTTTTTTTTTTTTTTTTTTTTTTTTTTTTTTTTTTTTTTTTTTTTTTTTTTTTTTTTTTTTTTTTTTTTTTTTTTTTTTTTTTTTTTTTTTTTTTTTTTTTTTTTTTTTTTTTTTTTTTTTTTTTTTTTTTTTTTTTTTTTTTTTTTTTTTTTTTTTTTTTTTTTTTTTTTTTTTTTTTTTTTTTTTTTTTTTTTTTTTTTTTTTTTTTTTTTTTTTTTTTTTTTTTTTTTTTTTTTTTTTTTTTTTTTTTTTTTTTTTTTTTTTTTTTTTTTTTTTTTTTTTTTTTTTTTTTTTTTTTTTTTTTTTTTTTTTTTTTTTTTTTTTTTTTTTTTTTTTTTTTTTTTTTTTTTTTTTTTTTTTTTTTTTTTTTTTTTTTTTTTTTTTTTTTTTTTTTTTTTTTTTTTTTTTTTTTTTTTTTTTTTTTTTTTTTTTTTTTTTTTTTTTTTTTTTTTTTTTTTTTTTTTTTTTTTTTTTTTTTTTTTTTTTTTTTTTTTTTTTTTTTTTTTTTTTTTTTTTTTTTTTTTTTTTTTTTTTTTTTTTTTTTTTTTTTTTTTTTTTTTTTTTTTTTTTTTTTTTTTTTTTTTTTTTTTTTTTTTTTTTTTTTTTTTTTTTTTTTTTTTTTTTTTTTTTTTTTTTTTTTTTTTTTTTTTTTTTTTTTTTTTTTTTTTTTTTTTTTTTTTTTTTTTTTTTTTTTTTTTTTTTTTTTTTTTTTTTTTTTTTTTTTTTTTTTTTTTTTTTTTTTTTTTTTTTTTTTTTTTTTTTTTTTTTTTTTTTTTTTTTTTTTTTTTTTTTTTTTTTTTTTTTTTTTTTTTTTTTTTTTTTTTTTTTTTTTTTTTTTTTTTTTTTTTTTTTTTTTTTTTTTTTTTTTTTTTTTTTTTTTTTTTTTTTTTTTTTTTTTTTTTTTTTTTTTTTTTTTTTTTTTTTTTTTTTTTTTTTTTTTTTTTTTTTTTTTTTTTTTTTTTTTTTTTTTTTTTTTTTTTTTTTTTTTTTTTTTTTTTTTTTTTTTTTTTTTTTTTTTTTTTTTTTTTTTTTTTTTTTTTTTTTTTTTTTTTTTTTTTTTTTTTTTTTTTTTTTTTTTTTTTTTTTTTTTTTTTTTTTTTTTTTTTTTTTTTTTTTTTTTTTTTTTTTTTTTTTTTTTTTTTTTTTTTTTTTTTTTTTTTTTTTTTTTTTTTTTTTTTTTTTTTTTTTTTTTTTTTTTTTTTTTTTTTTTTTTTTTTTTTTTTTTTTTTTTTTTTTTTTTTTTTTTTTTTTTTTTTTTTTTTTTTTTTTTTTTTTTTTTTTTTTTTTTTTTTTTTTTTTTTTTTTTTTTTTTTTTTTTTTTTTTTTTTTTTTTTTTTTTTTTTTTTTTTTTTTTTTTTTTTTTTTTTTTTTTTTTTTTTTTTTTTTTTTTTTTTTTTTTTTTTTTTTTTTTTTTTTTTTTTTTTTTTTTTTTTTTTTTTTTTTTTTTTTTTTTTTTTTTTTTTTTTTTTTTTTTTTTTTTTTTTTTTTTTTTTTTTTTTTTTTTTTTTTTTTTTTTTTTTTTTTTTTTTTTTTTTTTTTTTTTTTTTTTTTTTTTTTTTTTTTTTTTTTTTTTTTTTTTTTTTTTTTTTTTTTTTTTTTTTTTTTTTTTTTTTTTTTTTTTTTTTTTTTTTTTTTTTTTTCCTAATTAATTAATTAATAATATAAAACATTGAGTTTCATCACAAGTGAAAACTATGGTAATGACACAGACAGCTATGGTTATAATATTCTCTATAAATCATTATATATTATCATATTTAATCAAGAAAGTTTTATTTTTAGATATTTAAGAGATTTAATCACGCTTTTATGATATAAAAAGTATTTTGAATTACGACCATTAAATTTAGCTAAACGAAATTTAATCAATTGTGTCAAAATGTAATCGTGACAGAATGTTAATGAATGTAGGTTTTCCTGCATAGAATGATAGTCCGAGAGAACCTAGTGTCAAGACACTACGTTCTTAACTTTCCGCTCGAATTCGAGACATTGTGTGTTAAGTGGAGTAACCGAACGTCGCGCTTTGTCTTGTTTACTAGACCGGAGGCATTAAAATAAGTTATGATCATTCTACCGTGTGGAAATCGAACCCACAACCAATCGCGTTTCTTAATCATACTATCTGTGATGTCCCGCTGCACCACGATGACCTCTAATGAATGTTGGAATTGATTGGAATTGGAAATGTAATTTCATTTTGTTCTAGAGTTTCACATTGTTCTCTGTCAACAGCCAATAGGTGCTCTCAACCCTAGTCGTCGTGCATACTTCGAGGAGCGTTACAATACCTGGGAACATGAGTCCACGCCCCCGTTCCACTACGGAACCCATTACTCCACTGCAGCGTTCGTGCTCAATTGGCTTGTTCGCATTGTAAGTAAAATTTAAATAATCAAATTGTATATATTATTTATTTATTTATACTTAATTGTATACCACATAAAATGTCCCTGTTATGTATTAATATTCTTAAATACTTAAACGAAATTAATAACTATGTGTATAAGTAGCAACTTTTTATTTCTGACGTATTTTGCGGCGCAATAAAAAAAAATTTTGCAGCACATTCGGTCATTTATTAACTTCGCTCACTTGCTAAAAAGTGAGTCGTTAGGAAAAGGAATACAAATCTAGAGATTTTAGCTGTCGTTTGTGACTACCTGCGACAAACGACATCCGCGTAGTAATGCAGGTCGCTCTGCCAAAATTTTAAGTTTTATAGCAAATTAAGGTATTTTATATACATACAAAAATAATTAAAAATTAAACGACTTTCATAAAAACTTGCGAGAATTCTTAGACCTCCTTAATCCAGCTCTGTCACAAAATCCGATCTTAACGGACGTCTGTCTTCTGTCTATAAACATTTATCTTAGTACATAAAGCGGTTTTCGATATTTCGTAAAGAGTAACCTTTCACATTTATATACATAAATAGATATTATAATTTCCCCTAAATAGAATTTGAACGCACTCCCATCACGTGGAGTTAAACATATTGAATTGTCCTAAATATCACAAAAGCATACTCTTATCATCATCATCACACCAACATACCTATTTTGTAGACATCATTTCTCATCTATTCACTTTGCTATCATTCGCTAACAATGTTAATATCATGAATATTGCACATGACTCATATAAATATAAGCTTAATATAACTTGTTAATAGTTTGTTAATGTATGTATGTATGTATGTATGTATATATACTTACTTTTCCTTTCTGGTTCGTTAATTATTTCAGAACGATTTAGCCGGAATTAGAACTATATTGTCCTAATAAAGCACTCGAATGCGCCATTACGCTGACTGGCGGCTGTGTAGCCGCAGTGTCAGCGATTTATTATTCAGCTGCTGGCCCTGTTGACGCGCGTAAAATTAAAATGTTAATTTTAACTTTTTTTAACATTTTTTAAAGTGTTAATCGCACACTTAGGAAATTGAAAAGACATATTTCGAAAACGTATAAATATTTGAACGCATGGCTTAGCGGTCAGAGCGCATGAACGGTTGTCAAAGAGGCGCGGGTTCAATTCCCGCTGCGTTCAAATTTTTATACGTTTTCTAAATATATCTTTTTCAAAGTTTAACTATGCTAAATTTAATTTAGATATCCTGCAGGAGTTATTAAAGATACCCAAATATTGTGGATTTTAAATGTTTTATCTAATATTGAATGTCATCAGTATAATTACTAACTAACATTATATACCTATTGCACCATTGTTTATAATCGATTAAAAATTATTAGCCTGCATTTGTATTAAACGAAGTAGTCATCGATATTTTCAGTTATTATATAAAGTGAATCGGATTCAAAGATATGAATACTAAGAATAAAAAAATATTAGCGGTAAGCACATTTCCAAGGAGGTATTTTCTCATTATTATTTCTAGTATACAACTTGAAATTAGGAACACCATATGAATTTGCTTTTATTAAAAAACTAAAGAAAGTATACCTAGATCACGTATTTGTTTTGATCTTTCTACATATGATAAATATTTGTTCCTTGACATCAGCAATCAAAACTAGCCTTTATTAAACTCACTGATTTGTAAAATTCAAATACCGCTTTTTGCCTTTTACGAGAACCTAACATTTAACATTTTATTACAATTGTTCAGAACTCTTTATTTGTCTCGTAAACCTCATAAGCTGAACTAAGCGGAGATTTACTTATACAGAAACAAATGACTTGTTAATCTATTTACAAGATTTAATTTTATAACCTTCTTGCAAAGCATTGTAGTAAATTATAACATTATATCTAAGGGACATGTGAGTTGTTTGCCACATACCTATTTAATTATAGCTTATTATTATAGTGATCTCCTATATTTATTGACCCGTTTTTATTAGTTTTACTTGAACACCCGTCTAGAAAATTTTCTTATATTGATTGATATTTATCAATGAATATAATAAAATCTCCACTTACACTGACTCCATTAGAATATCTAGACCCGCGGTAATGATTTTATAGAATGAATATAATCTTTTTATTATTATTATTATTAGATAACATTATAAGTTTTATGTAAAACGTGATAGAAATAATAATTTTCATAATATATCAAATTACTTTGTAACTACATATTTTGGTGATGTTTTGTAACTTACGTTTGTGGTGATTTAATAAAATTTCCCACCCAAAATACACATTACAGTGAATAACTTTTGTTAAAGCGCAATTTCCTCATTTCTTAAAGTTGTAGCTGGTCTATAATAGTTCTACATCAAGTGTTCCACTCTTCAAAATCAATTATAGCCTAAGTCCTGCTTAAGCTTAAAAGCTATTCAACAAATAATGTTTCATTCAAATCCGTCCAGTAGTTCCGAAAATACAAATTGCATCAATCGCTTATACATTATAATTTTTTCTGTTTTATTGTTATATAGATTACACCGGTACTTAAAAGACCCAATTGGACAAAGCTTAGTTACTTTTTTGTCTATAGAATAACAAATGAAAAAAAAAGCTTACTCTCATGTCCCGCCAACCAGCACGAAATAAGACTTCTTAAGCGAAAAGTTGTAAACAGAATAACTTGCCACTTAATTGCTATGGAAACAAGAAAAAACTACTCAACCTTCTATTAGAAAAGTGTCATTAAAGGTATATTTAATTAACCATATTACATTTTAGTTTGATATTTAAAAATTTCCCGATTATCTGTTCGGTTAATTAAATATTAAGTAATAAAATAGCAGCAGTTGGGTTTTCGTAACATTTTTGCTTTATGTTAGTCTTAGTGCAGTCAGATGCAACCTGATTAAATAAATAAAAATATTATTTTTAATAATCGCTTGCACTGAGTCCGTTCACTTGTGTGCAACGTAAAATTGAAAGAGCAATGAAGTGTGTCTGCGACCATGATTTATACACAATAAATGTAAAATTCGCTCTCCCTTACAACACAAGGAAAGACAAAAGTTATAAAAAACTTCAGATTTATAGCTTATTCTAATTATCCTCAAATATGAAACAATTAAAATCATCTGTATTATATTATTAAGGCCATCGTAGGCCAGCGCAGTGGGACAGCGTTTTACTGTAAGCGCAGTGGTCGTGGATTCGATCACCACTCGGGGACATTATTGTTTTAATTATTTTTATCTCCCCGCTCTGACAAGGCAAAGCACCATACGTAATGTCACGAATTTAGGCAAAAAGTGGAGAATGAAATGTCTTACTCTAAGAAATCTCTGCCTAATTTTCGTAGGAAAAGAAAGTTTTTTTGAATCATTTAATATTTTTTTATATGAATTTATCTTTATTACCAAATAGCTGTGCCCGTCAAAATCGGTGTAGCCGTTCTAGAGATTAGCTGGAACAAACAGACTGACAGACACAAAAATAGCAAAAAATTATATTCTGGTACATGTAGCGTGTATATATATACCATAATATTAATTTATTGACTACAATGGTTCACTATTTTGGCTTTAATGGCTTGAACATAAGACACTTACTTGATATTTTGGTCAATTCACACAATTTCTTTATAACATGTAGCCTATGTGTTATTCTGATGTATAAGCTATATTATTGTAAAGTTTCATTAAAATCCATTCAGTAGTTTTAACGTGAAAGAGTAACAAACATCCTTACAAACTTTCGCGTTTATAATATTAGTAGGATAGTCATGCCATAACTTCAATATAGTAAGAGTACGCTGCATAGCGTCTACCAAAATACACACAATACATAACCTAACAATTTCATTTGAATATCTCGTTTTTCATATTCTCATAATGTAAATTCCGTTACATTTAAACTATCAAAGCATACTTTCCAAGAGAGTATAATAAGCGTTCGCGAGTCGCAATGAATTAAGGCACGCATTGGGTTAAGAGAGCGCGTCGCGTCAAAACAATCACTGAGTAAGGGACGACGTGTAACGACAGATGCAAGATACTACTCGACGTTCACTTTAGTAAAATGTGGATATAATATCGGATTTAATACTATATATTTTAAATTTTTATAACCGATTTTGTGTTTGAATGTTTTTTCTTTAGTTAAGTATACAAAAAAGATTCATTGATATTTTAACATTTGTGAAATATTATTCTCATACTTTGGATACGAAAATCATTTTTAGGTAGCAGAAATTTGTAAAAGTACTACAGAGATGCTTACAACGGAAATAAGTTGTAAACGGATAAGAAATTCGACGCAACCGGATGCAGAACGCAGATCGAATCCAGCGTTCACATTTTTATACGTTTTCTAAAAACGGTTTATAGATCTGAATTAAATTTAGCTTATAACAGCCTCTAACGTGACTTTGCAATATTTTGTTGTATGCTCTGAACTTGTAAAGTTACAAAAGTAAATTATTCTGTGATATGTGGTTAAAAAAGTAAAAATACTTATAAATGACATATTTAGAAAACGTATAAAAATTTGCTGCTTTTCCAATTTCCTTAGTGTGCGAATAACACTTTAAAAAATGTTAAAAATATATATATACTTATAAATGTTGATGTCAACGTATGATGAATTATTTTAAAATATTTAAAGATAAAAATTTAAATTATGCAACTTAAAAAAGCATATACGTATGAATAATTTAGACAGACAACTCAAAAAAATGTACACAATAAAAAAAAATGAAATTTACTTTATTTTAAAATATGTAATGCATCGTATCCAGTAAAATATGTTTTAAAATAAACATACATATATATATATATATATAGATATATCGATATATCGATGTAATATTATATTGATAAAGCATTATTAGAAATGAAGCATTAGGGCTATGTTCCGTATAACATGCGCGTTAAAATTCAACGTGACAGCTTTATACGGTGCTGCCGTTTTGGATGTAGAGGAAGTAAAACGTCGACCCCAATTTACTATTTTCATTTGTTACCGGTGTGCTGTTCTCAAATGTCAAGATACCTTTATATATTTATTTATACATATATAATAAGTAGGTATTTTTGTATTTTTCCTACTTGACATCATTTTTATTGTCTTTGTAGTGTTTTTGTTAATAATATCCAAAAACCTAAATTGTTAACATCTTTCATAAGCTTACAAAATGTGTAAGAAAATACAATTTTTTTTTTGGATGAACTTGGCATATTCTTAAAGTACGACTTAAAGCTCAAATTATATATATATATATATATATATCTATAAATATTATGTTTGTTTATATTTATGTAATCTCTATCAGAGATAAGTTCACCTTTGCTAACATCAATGTTAATTTTGTATTAATTAATGTTACAAAGTGCAATAAAGAATATATATAATATAATTGAATTCCGCAAAATCTATTGAGATTTATTGTTTCAAAATCTAAATTTAAATTTAATAAAAATATTTACAGGACATTATACTTATAATATTTTTGTATATTTATAATATATTAATAAAATGATAAAATATTTAAAATAAATAAAAAAACAATAGTGTGTTTTGGTGTATGTCCAGCCGTGACCGTCGAACGGCTAAAACGAACGAACGAACGATTGTTTCAGGAACCGATGACGACAATGTTTTTGGCGCTACACGGCGGCAAATTCGATCATCCCAACCGTCTATTCTCCTCTATCGCTCTGTCTTGGAAAAATTGCCAGAGAGACACGTCAGATGTAAAAGTAAGTTTTGTCATAGATGTTAAAATTTTATTTGACTTGCAAAATGTATAGTTATTTTTCTTATACAATATTATACTAATAGAAAACTATAACTTTTCTTTTAAACTAATCAATAACTATTGCGATAGCCCGTAATAAAGACAGTTGTTGCAGGTTCAAGCCTTATCATTTTTATCAATAGCTGTTTTAAAGGTGTCAAAACGTACAACGTTACAAACTGAAACTATATGTAAAAAAAATAAAATTTTTAGCTAACCCATATTTTATGATTTACAGGAACTTATCCCAGAGTTATTCTTCTTACCGGAAATGCTAGTAAACAGTTCAGGATACAAGCTAGGCGTCCCAGAATCTCCTTCCGGTGACGTTATCCTGCCCCCGTGGGCTTCCTCCGCCGAAGAGTTTGTGAGAATTAACCGAATGGCCCTAGAGTCAGAATTCGTCAGCTGTCAACTACACCAGTGGATTGATTTGATCTTTGGTTATAAACAGCGAGGTATGATTTGTAGATATTTAATTAGTAACGTGTATTATACCTGTGAAAACAAAAGTAAAATACTTTTTGTTAACAATTGACAAAAGTGTTATTCCCACGCTAAGGAAATTCAAAAAGGCATATTTAGATAACGTATAAAAAAAATTTATACGTTTTCTAAATGTCTTTTACACGTAAAATACGTTTTGTTTTTCTTTCCTTATTCTCCACATAAACCGCTAACTTTCGTAAGTTTTTCATGTCACCTTTTCGTGACATTTTAATTTAAAACGTTTTTATCTGTATCTAATTTAAGCATAACTGAAATATAACAATACGTTTCTCTCAATTCCAGGACCCGAAGCAGTTCGCGCGACGAACGTTTTCTACTACCTAACCTACGAAGGTGGGGTAAGATTAGACCAGATAACGGATCCTATCACCAAAACGGCTATTGAAGATCAGATCAGGAGTTTCGGACAGACTCCCGCCCAACTTCTCAGCGAGCCTCATCCTCCTCGCGCCTCCACCATGCACTTGGCGCCGCTGATGTTCGCAGCCGCACCCGACGATGTTTGCCTTAGACTTAAACTGCCGTCGAATGCAGCAGTTGTTCATGTATCGGCGAATACTTATCCTCAATTGGCGATGCCCGCGGTCGTTACGGTATGTTTTTTTGTATTATTAATTTATCGATGACATTAAGTTTTAGG
>JAOYRR010000423.1:0-166802 GCA_038994665.1 Podotricha telesiphe | reverse complement strand
TTATTTGATTTCATTGAATGCTTTTTTCAAAACAGCAAAATGAAACATTCGCTAATTCGTAATAATTATAACGTTTCCCTTGTTACAGCCAAGATCGTCCAAATAGTGTTCGGTCACTACGGCGTGGTGACGTGCGTGTCGCGCTCGGAGTGCAACATCACGTCGGACTGCTACGTGGCCAGCGGGTCGGAGGACTGCACGGTGCTGCTGTGGCACTGGTCGGCGCGCCACGGCGGCATCGTGGGCGACGGCGACGCGCCCGCGCCGCGGGTGGCGCTCACGGGCCACGACGCGCCGCTCAACGGCGTGCTCGTGTCCGCCGAGCTGGGCCTCGTCATATCCTCCTCCGTCAGTGAGTGTCACGCGTCTGGCACTACAGTTCTGTCCAATTGGAGATTAAACGATAATGATTCCGACGGTAAACGTTATTTATAATAATTTCAGACGGCCCAGTCCTGATCCACACGACGTTCGGCGAGCTGCTCCGCTCGCTGTCGGCGGCGGAGGGCGTGGCGTCGCCGCAGCAGCTGGCGCTGTCGCGCGAGGGCGTGGTGGTGGTGGCGTACGCGCGCGGGCACCTGGCCGCCTTCTCGCTCAACGGGCGGCGGCTGCGCGCGGAGACGCACCAAGACACGTTCCAGTGCGTGGCGCTGTCGCGCTGCGGCGAGTACCTGGTGTGCGGCGGCGACGCGGGCGTGGTGGAGGTGTGGCGCGCCGTCACGCTGGCGCCGCTCTACGCGTTCCCGCCGGCCGGCGCGCCCGTCACCGGCCTCGCGCTGTCGCACGACCAGAGGTTCCTGCTGGCCGGCCTCGATAACGGCTCGCTGGTCTTGTTCCATATCGATTTTAATCGGTGGCATCACGAGTATCAGCAGCGGTACTGAGGGATCGAGTCTTGTTTCTCGTGTCGACATTCGTTACTTTGAATAGATTGGGCGTATGACAGTTTGTTTTGTTCAGTAGCATCTCAGGCATTCAATTTCATTTATGTATTTTTGTGTTTCGCTAAAATATTGAAAGTCATACGCTTCGATAACGAGAGATAAATGTTATACGGTTTGAGATGAGTTTTGTGATCTGTCAAAGTTCACGCCTTACGGAGCATTTGACATTTCAGTGACAATTTTGACGTTTCAGTGTGGCCCGACTTTCTTATGATTACCGAATATTCTTAAATGGTGACATCGAATAATTGACTTAACTGCATTTCATAAAGCGATAGATTTATTCGAAATTACAAAATATTTAACTCTATATTAATATAATTTCATATCACAAACAATTTTCTACGGACCTTGACATGACTTTAGAAAATTAGAAAATATTTGCTGGTGTTTAAGAATATTCGTTTAGATATTAGGAGGATTGCTAAAGTGTTTGTAAGCAGTAGTGGGAAGTTAGTTTGCGATTGATACGTTTACAAATATAATATACTGTTTTCTATTAGAATAATATATATTTCTTTTATTTTCAAGATGTTTTTCTTCGAATAAAAAAGCCTTTAATAGAGAACAGTATATTTATAGTATAGATTAAATAAATGTTGGAGATGTTTAGCGTTAATGCATAATTAAAATTATCGCAAACGGCAGCAAAAGATGTTTAGATATAAGAAAATTATTTAAAATCATTAACATTCCACATTACCCTTAATAAGTGTTTATTATGATTTTTATTATGTAATTTAAAATGTTTTTTCAATTTGCTTTATGTTGTTAGTGCCATAAGTAACATATTTTAATTCAAGAAGTTTTAAAAATATATAATTTATTAGTTATTTCTCTCGTACGTCCATTAATATATTTTAGCCGAGGTTTTATGTACTTAATTAGATTATTGTGCAATATTTTTTTTATTTTGCTATGACATTTAAATTGAATGGGTATTATTATGTATTTAATTTGAGTATTATCTATTATCAATTTCGAAACATTCCATATTTTGTTCCTTTTTTTCTTTGGTGAAGGGTAGGCTAAAGTACTTAATGAAATTATTGAATCGTATTGTTATATCTTCTTTATTTGGTTTTTTTATTAAAAAGGTCATATTGACTTATGATGCATTTTATTTATGTTCCTTGCTTATTATTTGTATGGTTTTTATTTATTTTGCTTTTTGCTACTTTAGGGTACGTCAGTGCCTCACAAATGGTCATTTCGCTAAAAAAAAGATGTCAATATTTAGTAGGAGTTAGATATATGTAATATTAAAGCTAACAATTACGTTACGGCTGAGTCGCCAGACTCGCCAGACTAGTTTTTTACGCGTTTGTATTTATTGTAAAATATCGAAAACTATTTTTGCATCACCACACCGGCACCGCTCCTTCCGTTCTGTGATTTAGGCTTTAACCGCACTCTAGACATAAATATATCTTCTAATCTGTGCCAAAACTATTGTAAAATACAGATCTAGAGAACAGTTTTAATATATAAATTAATCGCTCTGCCTTCATTTCCATTCCTATGCTACTAGGCTAGGATAGACGTTGAAATCTTTAATATTCTAGACAATTCTAGTTACGAATTCTATTAGTTTCTTCTAGGAAATTGTACAAATAACCCTTGAAACCCTTGTCTCACGTCCCACTGTAGTTTCTATATAGTAAGCCTTTAGCCGGCTCATAGTGCTTTCTATCTCTAGAGATACTCTCTTAAACTATGCTATTCTTATCATAGATCCGTAATGTTTTTACTTCAGATTTCAGATAAAAAACTAAGATACTTGCTTTACTTAATATACCTTTAGACGAAGTAAGGTGTACAAGAAATAATGAATCAATATTCCTTGGACTGAGTCGCCTCAAAATAAAGGTTATTTAGTAGTCTGTTGCGACTTTGTTCCGCAACAACACTGCACCACTGCCATCTGGTGGCTTTATCACCTATATTTAGTAAAAACACCTAAACAGATATAGAAAATTATTTAAGTAAATTGGAATTCATGCTTAAATATTAATGTAATTTATTTACCACAAAAGATATATAAATCTAGAGCTTAAATTGTAAACCCATTCGCACTTGGCATATACATACCATCTTGACCGAACGCCGCACGCTTAGAGAAGCACGCAACACGCAAATCTGTCCATTAAACTAAGTAAAATAGTATAAGCGAACGTTTCATTAAATATTAATAAGATTATTATTTCCTAGAGTTAGATCACTTGTATATTTAGATAATCACTGTCCATTTAGTTTTAAGCAAATTCTAAACACAAGAACGCTAAAGTAGGTATATAGAGATTATAAAAAAATTGTATAATTTTTTTTTAATCAAGCTTACATCTATGGCGTGTTATGCCTAAAGTTCGCTTTTCACACGTACGAACGTATTTAATGCTTCTGTAATTTAATTCTAATTATTCACGTAATGTTAAGGATTTTGTATGAATTGCCTTGGCCATGAGACATCTAGTTTAGGTGATATCTATCTAATAAACTGTTGTTGAACGTATTAGTCAATGAAACATAGCCTAGAATAATTTGTAGAATGGTAGTCGCTGTAGATTATTTAATGGTATTGTGGGGATTGTTAAATAATTTATTTGGTAAATTCTTGTTTTATCTGTCGACATTTTGGTCGCAGTGATATCAAAAAAAAATTAGTTAATTTAAAATAACGATACTTAATGAATTAACTTTATTAGATTTATTTTCAAACGAATTTATTTGTTGAATTTGCTATTGTAAAATATTTTCTTATATTCCCTTTATTATAGTATCTGTAGAAGCTAATGCTAAATCAATTATTAGTTATTGTTCTATTGTATATGTAAGTTGTCTAAAATCTAAATTATTGTCTGTTTGCACGTGCTTTTTATGAAAAATACACTTAAATTTTAAGAGTATCAACCCTTGAAATCCTTGAATAAAAGTATTATTCTAATAAAACTTTATTTGCTTTCAGCATTATTTTTTCTTGAGGACTTGTGTGTCCACAAAAATTGTTATGCTAAGTATATGGTGCGTTTGTATGTATTGAAAAGATCTTAAGTAATAAATTGCATTGAGTAAAATGTATTTTTATTTCCTGGAAGTTATTAAGTAAAATATATCTTCATTTCTTTTAAAAAGAAGCACATATGGCTCTATCAAATTCATCGCGACAGTCACAAATAAAAATATATGTTTATACATAATAAGTATTCTATACGAGTCACTGCATCATACTGTGTACAAAGAAATCTGAATTATATTTGACATATATTTCAGATTTCTTATTCATATTTGTGCCAAATTTTTCAGTAAAAATTATCTGTAACGAGTGAAGTATATTAAAAAAAATGTTTAAAAACTACAATTAATTGTTGTATGTAATATATAATCTTATTTAAAGCTATCCGGAAATAGTATTCAATTTATACATCATTCTTGTATATCATATTCGTCGTCTATTAGACAACATTTTTATTTTTTACATACTACAACTCCGAAATGCTGATATTTTAAGTTCATCCTTTTTTAGTAAAATAAACAAAATCTGAATTTAAAATATACAAACATTACATTATAAATTTACAACCTCTTTTCTTATTTTGTATCTTATTATATAAAAATACTAGTTGTGCCCGCGATGTCGTCCGCGTAGAATTCTAAAATAAAAGTAGCCCACGTTACTCCATATTACATCAATTAGCTGTCAGATTATCCGGAACAAACAGACAGACTGGAAATTGTAAAAATAATGTTATTTCAGTATATGTACCGTATACATATGCTTTTAGTAAAAAGTTATTATTTTTTATTTAACAAACAGACACTCCAATTTTAGTTATTTGTATAGTTTTATTTTTAATATTTCTAAAATTAATATCGATTCGGAATATAATACGTATACAAAAGTGAGTTACAAGTTTTAAAGAATATAGCTATTATTTAAAAAGATTTAAAAAACTACAAGTTACAACAAACAATTTAAAAAAAATAATTTCACTGCTTAAACAGTTAAAAATTTTTTATCTACCTTTCAATTTTTTCACAAAGTAGTAGTTTCAGTACATTTGTAATATAAAAATTATATTGAAATTTACTTAATAAATAAAAAAGTAAAATGCAATAGCTATAAAAAAAGTCTATTTTTAATAAACAGTACTTTTACTTATCATACTGAATATTTTTACTTGCAAATGAAACATGTAAAAGGGAGATTTGTATTAACACTTAAAAGGTTTCCGAACGACATAGTTTGACATTGACGTTTTGTACTCTGTTACATGTCTTTTGAGTTTTCTCCGCTCCCGTTGCAATCATGGCGGTGAACAACATTTCCAAAAAGCGAAAAGTATGTGTTAATTTCATATTTAAAATTTAAAAATAATTGCTTTACAACATGTCTATATACTATTCGGATGTATTAATAGCAAATTTAGTTAGATTTTGAAAGTGCAAATCGGGATGATAGTGGATGTGATATACCATAGTGATTTGTTGGTTCTTTGTTTTGCTTGGTTTCTTTTAATTTCTTTAAAACGTCTTTACGTTAAAATTGTTTTATACTCTTGCACGTTCTTAGTTACCTTTAAACAGTGAAATTGAACAATTCTATTTGAAAAAGTTTGTATCCATAACATAACCTATCGGTAATTTACAGTTCGTCGGAGACGGAGTTTTCAAAGCTGAATTGAACGAGTTCCTTACTCGGGAACTTGCTGAGGATGGGTACTCCGGTGTGGAGGTGCGTGTTACGCCAACCCGTTCAGAAATCATCATCATGGCGACGAGGACTCAGAGCGTGTTGGGAGAGAAGGGACGCAGAATCCGTGAATTGACGTCTGTAGTACAGAAGCGATTCAACATCCCCGAACAGTCTGTTGAGCTTTACGCTGAGAAGGTCGCCACGCGAGGACTTTGTGCCATTGCTCAAGCTGAATCTTTAAGATACAAGCTCATTGGAGGTTCGTATTTTACATTTATAAAATGTATTTCGAAATGTTGTAAGTAACTTATGAATACTGCGTTAAGAATGTTAATGTATTAACTATGAAGTAATATCACTTTGTATTTCTTGTCACAATTTTATGAGATATCTAAATATTGATAATGTAATATTATAGCTGCTATACATAACTCCTTCTAAATTGACTTATAGTAATAATGACATATCTTTATTAAATCTAAATGTATATTATTGACAAAAAAAAAATGAATTGTTAATTTATTGTGAATGTGATGCATTACAGGTCTGGCAGTGCGTCGTGCTTGCTATGGAGTGCTCAGATTCATCATGGAATCTGGAGCTAGAGGGTGCGAAGTGGTTGTGTCAGGTAAACTCAGAGGACAGAGAGCCAAGTCCATGAAGTTTGTTGACGGTCTTATGATCCACTCTGGAGACCCATGCAATGATTATGTCAATACTGCCACACGACATGTACTGCTCAGGCAAGGAGTGCTTGGTATCAAGGTGAGGCATATCAATATTTTTAGATTTTTTTTTACAAACATAATAGATTTTTAAAGTAAGAGTTATGAAATGATGATGAAAACCTTTAATTATTCATCAAAATTTTAGATCTTTAATGATTTTATGTAATTTCGGTAATATATGAATGAAGCCTTTCCAGTCCAATTCCAGTCAATTTCCAGTCCAGACCAATCAATCATTTTTAAAAAAAATCATTTCCCAAACTTTCTACACATTAGGAAATTGAATAATACATATTTAGAAAACATATAAAAATAGATATTTAGAAAACACAGAAAAACAAAAAAATTGTATATAAATTACCTAGTACAAAATATATTTTTTATTCATATTTACATATATATGTAGATATTCTATTCTAGGTCATACTGAGTTCTGCTTTTTATTTAACTAGACCAAGGAATTTCTGTCATTGTTATACATTAACATTAGCTATACACTAGCTTTAAAATAAATTCCCATGCAACTAAATTGTATATACTAGTCTAGGTCTACTAGGTCCTAACACATAGTAGTAGGTGAAATATATATATTTTTTAATTTAATTATGCATTATTATAAAAGCTTTTGGTTTTTTCACTTCAAAGGTTTTCCTTCACATATTAATATATAAATTTGTTATAATTAATTAAAGTTTTGATTAATTCTATCATAATGGCACAGGGGGATAGTGTCTGACTGTAATTGCTATTGGTTGTGGGTTTGAATCATACTCAGGAATAATTACTACTCTGCTATGCTCAAACAAGTGCAATGCATGCTACATTTTGTTTCTGTAGAAGCATTCCACTCACCAGGGATTGCACATATATTAATGCTGGTGTGTGGTCTAATTTGATGTGGAAGATAAACAAGTTTTTTCATTTAGAGAATTTGTCTGTACAAACTCTTGTTTTGTGTGAACTTAACATGTCAAATAAAAATATTCTTGAGTATAAAATAATTTTATTATACAGTGAAAGAATTATTTTTTACAATATTTAATTTAAAGTGAATCAAAACCTCAAGGAAATTTCGACAAAATTCTAGGTGAAAATCATGTTACCATGGGACCAACAAGGCAAGAATGGTCCCAAGAAGCCGCAGCCCGACCACATCCTGGTGACAGAGCCCAAGGATGAACCCGTGCCGTCCGGAGCCCACCTGACGTGTGCGTTCCCATCGCCCGCGCCGCTGCCGCCGCCGCCCGTCGCCGCCACTGCTTAGACTCTTACAAATATATACTTTGAAAAATATTGTGCCTTTTTAATTCTAGTTTCTTAACCCACTACTGACCACTAGACATTCAAACTTTGAACTGGAACAAAATATTTTTGATTGATATACAATGTTAGGAATACGAGTGAAAAAAATAAATTCGCAATTCATAATTTAATTAAGATATATAGTTATTTAGATTTTAGACAATCTTGATATGTCAGTTTCACGCTTTTTTCTGCATAGCGGAGCAGTCTGAGAGCACTCATTGTCGAGAGAGATAGTACGTCCCCACTTATCCACTAGATTTGTTAAAAAAAATCATTGTTTAGTTGCTTGGTAGTCTGTCTGTGAAACAATAATCCAAGATGATTGAGTCGACGTTTCGTTTATTTTAGAGATAAGCTTCCAGTAAAGTGTCATTGATTCAAAGTTAACTAATTTTATTCACAATATAACATACTTCTTATATGTAACTTATATTCTAATTTTTTTAACGTTAAATAATTTACCATCGGTGTGCTTGAGTTAATTCTTCAAACTACTATTCTATGAACTTGTTCTATTGTGCAATGCTCTTCTCTAAATCCGAACTGATGTTTTCGCAGAATGTCTTTGAAATTTACGCGTTTTCTGCTAAGGATGTATATTATAAAATAGGTTTCTTATCAATGGCAGAAGACTGGTCAATAAAATAATAGTTCTTGAGGGGTTTTACCTGGTTTCAATTATTACCTCCTATAAGTCGTATGCCTTTTTATAGGAAGGTATTTTAGCAGTGTAGCAGTGATTTGGTCGTATCCTGGGCTTTTGTTGTGTTGTAGTTCTCGAGTCGTCTTGAGAACCAATTTTAGTGTGATACTACTTTAGGGTAGGCACATCGGAGTAGAGGCGTATAAAGTTTTTTGGTGTTATCCATATCTTGTTTGTCGATATAAAATGGTTTTAATAACTTATAGGTGTATAACGTGTAGGTGTTCTACGAACGCGTTGACTTTGTCAAGGACAGAGCGGGCTTACGTTTCTTGCTTAGTCTTGATGGTGATTGGTGCGGTCCTCTTTGCGACTATTGTGTCTGCTTTCTGAGCACAGGTGAGGAAAGGTATCCTAGTGGCCTCCGTCTTCAAGATGGATTGAAGTGATTGCTGGTTGAGGTTGATTCTTAATTGAGTTTCCAGCTTAGATCTTTTGGAGCCAAACCTTGGGCATTCCAAGATTAAATGAATGATAGTTTCCTCGTTTTGCGGATCGTATCCACAAGATGGGCTGTCTTAGATGGAATCTGTGGAAGTAGCCGGCGGATTCTCCGTGGACGGTGAGAACCTGGATGTCTCTTGGTGTGAGCTTTGCGTTTCTTACCAGCTTGTTCGAGGATTCTGAGGAGATCAAGTGATGATCTCGAGTCGCTTTAGATGTTATAGACTAAGAGTGCGTACATTTCCGACTGAAAATCAGCGGCTCTAGGCCGAATGTTAAGTACCTCTTTTCTCTGGCTTGGTCCCACTAGGTAAGGGCAGCAAGGTAGGCCTTGCCCTCGACCTTACTGTCGTCTTTGAAAATTAAGGGCCGGCAATCTGGTGTTTGTCAAGGGTTTCCAGGCGCGTGTACTCTGTTTTTATGAGTAGTGATGGGTGTGAGTGGCAGCTTCCCGGATCCATCGTCCTTTATGTTGCAAGCGCCTGGTCCTCTGCAACCGAGAAGTTGATGATCAAAAAGCAGCTAAACTCATTGCAAAGAGGATTCGCCCAAAAAATCTGCAAGGTCCGACAAGTGCCGATGATAGAGACACCGTATATGCCTTAATCATGATATCCTATTTTCAGCGACAAACTTCTCAACAATATCATAATATGCTTTTGCATGAACGTTCCTTGTTGAATGCCATTCAAGAGTCTTCTTTTTGATGTAGTTTAGATTCTCGCACAGTAACAAACTGTTTTTAATTTTAATATGGTAAAGTACTGTTGTTTAAATAATATATTTTATAGCTCCTGTATCATGTCGGAATCGTCGCTGTCAGCTCCAAATTTTCGAATGAATCGAGTCCGTTTCTTGTGACAATTTATAACTTTTTCACAGACCTTTAATTTCGTTTTCGAAGCAAAAGCAGCATGAACACAGATTTTTACTTCCAGTAATATCTTCAGTTCGTTCGCCAGAAAAACGCATTCGCATTTTCGAGCTACGTATATAAATTATTTACAACTGAGGTTGATGTTCTTAACAGGTCATTGTCAGCACTGGTGACTTTACTTGCGGTCCTGAGACATCTAAAGGGGAGTTAATATTTAATTGGCTAGCAGGGTGGAGCGGAAGAGCGATAAACTCAGAAGAGTGGAAGTCTTAATCAGTATGGTGCGTACTAACTGGGAGACCCCTGGGAAAGCCACCCAGGAGCGCGCTTGCGATGGTGCAACCAGCGTCCACCTTGCGACATCCTTAGTTGACTACACTGATGTTGCGCCATAAATAACATTTAAACAAATAAAAATCTAAAAATCATACATAAGTTACACGGTAATCTTGAAAAGGATGCTGCTTTTTTTCGATATTTCCGTGGCAAAGCTTGTAACACTGGTATTTTTTTAAGTTTTAGCAGGTCTTTTCTTAACAAAATCTTAATAATTTTTTACTTAACTAGTCTAAAAACAAAGACATAACTCACTGTGGTACAGCTGGCAATTGTTTTGTTCTGTAAGTAGTACAACTACGTTCAGTTAAACAACAACACGACTATAACTATGTCATATTATGAAATAAACCGGATTTTTTAATTTTTAACGGGATTAATAGTTTATATTTTTGGTATTTGAACATACATTATAGAAAAGAATGTTTCGAACACTTTACAGTAGTCTGTGGTCACACTCGCGGGTAGACTGAGGTGGCTGACATTCGTCTGTCACTTGATACAATTATTATATCAAACTACCGCCAACGATATCTTAGTTGCCGCGCGTAATGCCCTGTATTCTTGCAGAATGAGCTGACTATTGCTCTTTGGTGTGGTAGGATTAAGACTTTAAAGTTTTCAGTTTTGGGTTCCAGCTGGTAGAAAGTATCCAACCGTCTTCTCAATTGGAATTTTAGTGTTTTTATATTTTAATAGCCTCGCGGATCATCCTTGGGATATATCTGTTTTCACTAGCGAGAATATGAGGTTTATCAAACCGGATGTAATGGTTGGGTTTAACTGTTGTATGCTCACACACAGCTGACTTACACGCCCTTTCTTAACATGGGAAATGTGTTCCTTCGATCTTATACGAAAGATAAGCCACAGTCACAATCTAGTTTGTATATACCAAATATAACTTTTCACTGGTCTTAAAAACTCGTCCCTAAGGTGTTTTGGTGATTTTTTATTACTAAATGATCAAGAAAAGCTAAAGAATTATTTTCCTGTAATTCTTTTGTAAATTGAATATTACTATTCATAGAATTCAGATGGTGTATGAATATATAAATATTTTCCGTAGGTAAAATTTTGAAAGTATTACCTACGTACCGCTTATATATCCTAGGAATACATGGTGCAGTGTCTCAAAGTACTCCATGTATATATCTGCTATTACTTAGGACAAAGGCGAACCCATAGCACTGCCATCTATTTGTAAATAGAATACTTGATTTAACACTAGATATCCAGATGTTAGGCAGTGTTCTAAGAGTTCACGATTATCTACAGGCGTCTTGTTTTTGTACAAGCATCTTGTTTTAAACAGCGACTGGACACCAAAACTGACCATGGTTTCATTGTTAGCTAACTTAAGGTATTTCAGACCAAACAAAATGGTACGAATCCTTGATATGAGACGTTGTGTGGTCACGCAGTGGATAAAGTACGTTCGTGACATGTTAAACTAGTTTATACGTCGGCGTATCGATCTAAAATATTTTTTTTTATATTAACTCATTACTGACAGTAAACAGACGGAGAACGGCCGAGACGCGTCTGTCCTCGAAGCCATCTCTAACGCGAACCACTGTTGTATTATACCTTCATGTAACTTAACTCAATGTCACCTATTCGATAACAGATGGTGATACTTTTTATGAATCGATGAAATATATCTAAAATTATTCGATTATAAATGTTTTTTTTATTTTTTTATTGAATATAATTACTTATTGAGATGGGAAAGAAATTAGCGAGTAATCGTCGTAATTTGACGATGTCGGTTTTATTTTTCCTACGAGATCCACATCTTTTATGTATTATACATATAGATTAGTTTTTCACTTATTCAAATTGTTAATACTAAAGGATTTCAAATGAAAAATAGTTTTTTTATAAAAGACAAAAAGGCAAAAGATATTTATTTATTGAAGTTTTTTTCAAGTCACTAAATTGATGCTTGAATACTTTTTGATTATATTTGCCCGTTTGTTCTAGTCCCACTTTATTCCTTGTAGCTTTCTGTTAGTGAAAGAATTTTCTTCGAAGAATCCCTACAAAAAATCAAGTTAGAAACTTTACCTCTTTACAAAATTAGTATAGATGGGGCAACCCTATGCTACAGTCTAGTATAGTATGCTTTTGTAAGGGAGTTTTGAAAAGCATGCGTCCACTTTGCTTATCGTCATAAAAAACAAACATTGTGGAGCTATTTAATATAATATAATCTAACATAAAAAGAACTTAAGATTAAAATAGTTGTCAAATCTGTTGTTACAACACTTGTTCATTTAAACAGAAGTAGCTAGGCAGACAATGTTCTAGTTTTTACCTCAACCGTGCGCAGTTTTTATCCCATCTAGATGTACTGGAGTCATGTATTGAAATATAAATAAATTGATTATTATCTTTTTAGGTGAGACAAGGAGCTCCTTATCATACAACATTTACAATAGGACTTGCGACATAAGTATAGACTTTAGAAAGCAATAACACCGCCACTATCCGAGCTCCTCTCTCTGTACCTAACCAAACCTGAAAATATCCTTCTAATGCAGTTTTCTAAGTACATGCTAAAAATAATCTAATAGTAGTTCTAGACAGTCCGAGATCATCTACTACTTCTTCTTCTACTGCATACAAATTACCTCGAAACTTAAACTGCCTGAATTACGAAGTTTTTACCAAAATTTGTTATTTGACTACACATTTCGAAATTCAGGCAATGTCGAAGCATTTTAGGGTATTCTATAAAATCTTTTTGGGTTAACGTACCCACAGTTTATTTATAAATAAAACAAAACACATTTTCTTACCAACATTATATTTAAAACTCCAGGCTTCGTTCACCCTAACCACGTGCAGATAAATACTCGACACAAACGTAACGGAAATCATTTTTCATTACAAAATTACAACACACTTATTTGTAAGCAATATGTCTGGAGAGCTCACAGAAGCAACTCACTGTGTATTATAAATAGAAATAGTGTAAGAATTTTACAACAAATCTGCCTTATTATATAACTTCAGTTAAGCTATACCTATGTCTAACTTAAATTGGACCAAGATTGTTCATAAAATTAAACATTACAATACTATATCTCATCCCATACAATGATAAACAAAAATCGATTACTTCAATATGTAATGACTTATTTTATTTTATTAAAATATTTATTCCATGACCTTAAATCTTTCATCCGAATTCATTTTAATAACGCTATATAATCTGTGTCAGCTTAAGACAGATAATAACAAAAAAACATTCAATTATCAATACAAAACCCATACCCGCTTTATTTTTAATTATATTTTTATTTACTACACAAAAATATAGAAAGTAATACAAATCTATACATATAATAAACATGTAACTGATCGCCGTCACATGGAAGATATGAAAAAGATTTTAAATTTTCCTTTCTGTTTGTCTGTTGGTTTGTTTTTGCACGCTAATCTCAGAAACGGTTTAACGGGTTAACCCGTTTCAATGGTATTGACTATTGTATTGTGGTATCAATTTTAAATATTGTATTGTAGTAAGCATCCTTTAACATGTAATGTTTATTTAATTTCAACCCTTTCATAAATAAAAAAAAATACAGCAATATTTAATTAAATTCAGCTAAATTTCAACAAAGTTTTTGATTTAAGTGAGAACGCAGACGGGCGAAAAAACGAAATAGTATAGTAATACATGAAGGATTTTCAATTTATTATTTGGAATTGTAAATGCGTTTTTACGTCCAATTCAATAATGTTTAATAATTACATGTGTAAAATATAATATATGTTTATTGTGGAAACGGAGCAAAAATTTATAACAGAAGGCAGTCTTACAGAAGACTTTGCAAGTGGAGTCAGCACTCACTGTGTCGGTCGAACGCGTTACCTGAAATAATAATCTTTCCATTAATACAATTTACTATTTAAAGTTATAACTAGAGATACTATATGGAGAAGGTTTAAAGAAAAATTAAAAAAAAACTAAATACAGGAGTTGAGCTCGTTTATCTTATTAGTTTATTTAAACACTCACTGCGCGGAGGGCGCGTCGGCGGGCGGCGCCGCGCGGCAGGCGAGGCGCACGGCGGCCAGCAGCGCCGCGCGCAGCGGAGCGGGCAGTGCGGGGCGCGCGGCCGCCGCCTCCACGCACACGCGCAGCTCGCGGAACGTGTTGCGCGTGTAAGGGTTCCGGCGCGACGAGTAGCGCCACGTCACGAAGTAGTAGTACACGAACGGCGTCATCAGCCCGCAGTACCCGCTGCACACGACACATACATTACACCACTTTCCTATTATACCTGAGTACGTAGGTATTATATACCAACTCACTACTCAATAATATGATATATCTACGTTTTTGTTTGTAACTGCATAGCAGTATAGTCAGAGGGTACGCCCACAATTGAGACATTGATCAGAGTTAGGTTATAGAAATAATTTAAATTTAATCATTACCCGAACTGAGAATCGAACCCACAACCAAACGCGTTTGCATTCGGACGCTATTCCACAAACACTGTTTGCCCAATGTTAAGGAAAGTTAATACATTTTTAGCTTTACGCATCGCCCACATATAGCAGGGTAAAGAAGTTACTATTAAGACACACTTCCTGCCTTTAGTCTTCAAATAGGAAACCCACAACCACTGCGTATTCTGTCAGACACTGCCCAATTGCACCACTATGGCGTAAACAATAAACCTACTATATTACAATTCAATTTTAATATTTTCAAAACTCAATACTATTACAAAAACCTTTTATATCATATTTCCTGTAAAGTTATGCTTTTTCAGTAGTAAGTTAGTCTATGAGGGACCTGTTAATATATATATAAAAAAACTCACATGAAAGCCATGAGCACTATGAGTGGGAGCAAAACAATTTCAGCGAACGCGGCGGCGCGAAGAATGTTGCGGGACTGGAACTCCACCAGGGAGATCAGAAGCCGCGCCACCCACATTGAATTCTGACCTAGCGTCTGAAAAACATATTAAATTCCACATATATGTTAGGGATGCCGACGGATTGGTGACGTCATCGACGACCATTTCAGACCCCACGGTCAGTATGCACATGCGAATGTGCCAAATCAGTCAATACAAGTACTTTTTAGTCAGTATTCTCTAAAATATGTTTTTTTCTCTTACTTTACGCATCTCCTATATATATAGCCACAGAATCTAGTGTTAAAAAACAGATTTTCACTTTTCACCCTATACTGAGATATTGTGAGTTTAACGGTACTTAACGCCGCATTTTGCGTTATTAGAGCGAATTCATAAAATATATGTTTATCGAATTGAAATTTATTTAAATATATTTGGTAAGTATTATAAAATGTACAAAAATAATTTTAACAGAAACTGCAATGTAATTTGAATAACCAGTCTATTCATCTACAAAAAAAAAGTATTTGGTTAATAAAGCTCTCCGAAAGTTACAAGGAATTTTGATATTATTCATACAAATTTTCATATCATATTTTATCGCGCTAGTTGTTTCTTGTATGTTATGAAAATATGTCCAACATGCTTATCCAGAGACAGTGAGAACAAAGTGTCACTCCACGTTGCACTTTTCACATTTACCAGCAAATTACATTATTTATTTAGAAACAAGATCGAAAAACCCCATGTATTCAAAATAAACACATTATCCATTTGAACTTAGGACACTACAACAATACATTTTATATAAAAAGTTTCTCAGTAGTTCAGTAGGCAATACTTACGTCTAGAATGGTCAGGGAGTACGACGCCGCGTGGAGTAGAGCGAATAAAAAGATGGGCGTCAATATCACTGTTTTCCATGTTAAGAAAAAAATATTCTCCAAAAATATACCTAAATGTAAAAACAAATTACACAATAACAACTTTTGGAATTCACTTGATGCCTTCATTTCGAACACGCTTCTATCAGCTTCATTCATCCGAATTATTTATTGAAAATTTGCACACGTGTCCGGAACCGACAATACAATATTTCCACAGCATCAACCTTATGGCTAGGAAGCCATAACGACCAACGCAAACTCACGGTAATGAAAAGAACTAACGTTTGACCACACCAAACGAACTTGCCTGGAAGGTAACTCTTCACTCTTTATATGAAAATCTTTATTTTGTAATATAGGAAATACAGACGCCGACAACGACATTCCATTGTCAAGCTGTGCGGATATATAATGTAGACCCAAAGCCCTTTTTTCGTACAGTAGGAATTTCGCCAATAAATGGCATGGATGGCCTGAAATAGCTATTCTTATTATTTTCTTTTGACAACTAATTTGTTATATGACAATTTCCAAAATTAGATAACAAAATAACTATCGAAACTAAAAGTCTTTATTATACTTTTAAAATATTTAATAGATACTTTCCTACTAAGGCTTTCCTATGTAAGTTACAAGCTTGTTATATGCTTGTAACTACGTATTTACAATGTTAGCTGTACTTTTAGGTCAAACTTATAACTAATTAAAACGCATAAATACACCGCTTTCATATTATTTTACACATGTTTATTTTTTAATAGCTTCAAACTTTTACCCGCATATCAGGGTAATCAGAGAGAACCTAGTGTCCAGACACTCCGTTCTCTACTTCCCGCCCGAATTCGTGACATTGCGTATTGAGTGGTGCAACTCAACTCTGTACTTTGTCTTAGGTAACAGAGTAAATGAAAATATTTTAAATATAATCATTCCCCTGAATGGGATCGATTCCATGGGTTCGAACCCACAACCTTTCGCGTTTACAGTCAGATGCTGTCACGCTACGCCTAGCGCTCTGGCCTAATGGTCTCTTATGATATTATTATAGAAACAAAAAAAATCTCACAAACATTTGTAATAATGTGATTTTAAATTGGAAAAGCGACAACCGTACAACAATCAGCCAGTTTTCCTTGACTCTACCATTATATTTATACTTATATACGTCCTATACATATGGACGTTACGTAACGAAGAGGTCGATGTTATCTTAATAATATAGCAACTTCTTAAATACTTTATTTAAATTTAATATAAGTATTTTATATACATATCTCGCGATATTTTCTATTTTATGAAGACACATCAGTAAGAGAATATGATGTTCTTTAATTTTTTGCAATATATATACCAAGGTTATGTATATACAAATTGGATTTTTAATAAAAAAACAATATATTTTGTCATATTACACTTGACATACAAAAAACTGTAGTGTATGGCAATTTACATTACATTTTGTAGACAACTCTACTGACAACACACGTGACGTCACTCTCGTCAACTCATGCATATTGGACTTTTCAATTAGTGTATCTAGAATTGCAAACATACTTTGACAATCAGATTAGAAAAAAAAATTACCAAGTATCTTTCATGCGTTCGAGAAGAATGGAACGACAATTCTCTCTAACTCTAGTCTTTTACTTAATGAATCTCACTTTGGCGAATTTTTGTGTTAAATTTGACCTTTATGTCATTTTAAGGTTTCACATATCGTATATTAAATCTGCACACAATAGTTACCGGTTCAAATCGTGATCTGTACAACATTTATATAAAAAAAAACTGTTACACATTAGATTGTATTAGACAGAGAGAAAATAGTTTTCTTATAACAAAAAAAAAAATATGGCGGTTCTCGAGTTTAGTATGAAATGTATGGAAACAACCCAACCAACCGCGTCTATCTTACGAGGTTAAAAGAAACGTAATTAACTTAAGCGTCGTACGTACGAGATCTCGACTCTCGAATATATTATCATAATAATGTTGATTCGGACGTATACTATACGTAGAATATTTGAGTAATTAACAACTTTGTAAGGCAACCATACGGTTGGTCCCTTTCATCATTATATTCATAACTAAATATAAAACCTTTTGGACTCTATGTTATTTTACGAATATAAAAAGGCCAATACAAACCTCCCAAATTAGGTTGAAATCAAAGTTTTTCTTAAAAGACATATTTAGAAAATGTATAAAAATTTGAACGTAGCGGGATTTTAAGCCGCGCGTCTTGAGGCGCGGGTTTAAATCTCGCTGCGCTAAATATGTCTTTGTCAATTTCCTAAGTGTGCGAATAACACTTTAAAAAATGTATAAAAAAAAAAGAAAAAGGTTTTTCTATCTGTTATACAAATTCTGGGATATAAATGAAGATTAAAAAAGTATAAATCGTTATAAATTACACTACACTGTAGTTGTTTACAACGGAATTATATAATATGTCCAACCAACGTTTCGAAAACGCTTGAAAATATTAGTCTAGTGAAACAAAAGAAATATTTGATATAATAAGTTTGATTGCGTTTTATCATTTTATATAAAATTCAAAAAAAAAACCTGCAAAATATTTTCTATTCTCACACTCCGTTCTATCATTTTCATGAACCATTTTTTTAATAGACATTAGTCAGTGGTAATGGTTACTACAAAAATGTATATGTCTTGAATATAGACATTAGTTAGTTAGTTAGTGGTATTGGTTACTACTAAAATTAGATGTCTTTACTATAACTGTTACTTTGTTGAAGCAATTAATGATAAATGAATGCATACAACTGTCGGTTGCGTCACGCGACGAGTTTATTTCATTCTATTATATTCATACTTGCTTCATTACAAAGAATATATTAGATTTATTCAATCGTAAATAATCCCTTTTTTTAATTGCACTTAATAACCTTTTTTTTAGTTTCCTACTGTTTATATGTAATTATTATAAAATAGATAAAAACACACGCACGCGTATTTTCTGGTCGTCGTATGCAAAATATTATATTGTCATAGGATCCGGACACATGTACAAATTTTCGAGAAATTATAAATTCTGTTATTTATATAACGTTTCAGCTTCACGCTTTATCCCGCATAGCAGAGAGAATCTAGTGTGATCACACTCCGTTCTCCGTTTTCCGCTTAAATTCGACACATTACGTATATGTAAACAATTAAGAATAGAACCTAAAATCTAAAATGTATTTTCGAATACCAAAATTATACTCGATTAATCCGGTAAAAATAGTTTCATTTCAAAATGTGTAATAATCGCAAAAATCAAAGAACTTATTAGAATCATTCTCCTTAGTGGAAATCGAACACACTCCAATGGCCTCAATGTAAACTTATTTATAAAATATATTTATTTACATCGTAAAACCATATAGAAATTTCGATGTCGTGAACTCAGACTTCAATATTAATCAATTTCCGCCTATTGGAGAACACTTACCCGTAGGGTAGTGGAGCCTAATAGAGCGCTTTATCAAATCCGACCAAAGATTTTTTTTAACTAAAGTAATTGAAATTAAATACTTTGGGTCTTAATCTATTAATTAGGTCAATTTCGTAATTTAAAATATCATAATTTGGTAAAATTTTAACAGTGTAAAAAATTTTAAATAACAGTTTTTTATTTTGTAAATTTTGTTTTTGCGTAAACTACGAATAGCAGTAACCTTGAATAATTTTATTAATATATACGTACAGTATATTCCATTTAAAGCTTTAAAATGTAAGCCGTAAAACGTCTTGAAGGTAAATTGAATTATTTTACAAAAACTCGTGTATATATTTATTTATTGATATTATTTCATTAAACATCAGAAATATACCGCATTTCATGAGATAGGTAGAAATGGTCCAGTGAAGTGACTTTATTTTCTGCCCATTCGGAGGCATTTAGGATGAAAACTTACTACTAACTTACTACTACATTAATAATTATTATTACATATTTACGCGTAATATTTGAGCGCAGAGCTAGATTTATGCCAAGCAAAATAACATGCCTTATACATATCACATAGAGAGTCAAATAGGTTACATATCAAAATTAATCCCCTGATTTATATACTGGTGGTAAAAATCAATTTTGGTTAGTCCTGGTCGTAGGTTCAATTAATATCTAGACAATCTTTTGAGAAATGAGCATTGAAATCTGTATCTTGTATCTTTTTATAGTATAGACAGAAGAGCGTTCCGATCACTTGTCGGTAGGTCAACACGGCCGTCCACGACCCCGTGTAAGGACACAGCTACAGGTGTTTTGCCTCGCCTTTAGGACTTGTGGCGAGTGTAGTTTTATACGTTTCTTGATTCTAAATTGTTGATTTCTAAAATGGTCTATCCACTTTACAGCCATTAAGCAAAACCATGTGCGAAGAACTTAAGAACACTATTTTTTTATATAAAAAATCAATCTATCAAAAACTTCAATCATACCAACATTCAACTCTGCTTTTTAATAAAAAAGGATACGCAAATTTGGCGCCACGTTCATGAATATGAGTGAATAAAACAGATAATGCGCACTGTCTTCCAAGAAGAATCTGTTCAGGAACTCCCGTGATAGTGATATTTCCCTCGCTGGCATACGCTGGTGCAGCCTCAGAGCGGAGGTCGCGGCGTTCGCCAGCAACGCCTTGTAAAACGCTGATACGGGGCTGAGGAAGAAATTCTGTGCTACAAACTATTATGCGTGGTGAGTGGGTATCGAGATTTCAAACAGAAATCATTTTAATAATAAAATAGAAGCGTCGACCATGATGAAGATGAGACCGTCGTTACGCCGACGGACAGCATCTGACCGTAATAATATTGGTTCTGGGGTTCGGTTTCCTCTCCGGGGATGATCGTTATTTAATTTGTTATTTAAATTAAACCTGTCCTCTTTAACTCTTTATAAGATAACAAATATACAAAAAGAAAATAATATCGATTTCATTTTCGACAAAAAAAGTATTAAAACTAATCTTTACATATAATGAGATAATCAGATGAGCAAGACGTCCAGTCAGATAATATAAGCCACGCTTAGTTATAACAAATTCAATAAATGCAATTAAAATTAAATCTTTTCAATTATATAAATTATATCACCATGCCCTGAGTATGTATATAATTTACCATCTTACCACATCTGTTTGTTGTATTCTTGGACTTCTGCTGTACTATGCATATAAATGCATAACTTAAGTAAGATTAAAGTCTATATTATGAAGAATTATAAATTTTGCAACTTTGTGTTGTTTACACATTATCACAATTTTATTTAGCATATCTTGATTCAAATTTTCATAACCAGAAAATAAGTTATATTAAAAATTCTAATTAGTAACAAATAAATTAGAAAAAATGAATTCATTTTAAATTATAACAATACATAACAGTTAAAGTAGTTGTATATATAATAATATCCCTTTAAAAATTTTGACATACAAATTTTGAAACATTTTTTTCTAATTTCAGATTTCGCGACACTTCCTTTCTTATGTAAAAACCTTTAAATACAGTAAGCCTTCCACTATTTGACAGTAGAATATGTTAATCGCCATGAAACAATACGTCAGAAACATTTTTTTAAATTTATTTAATTAAAAATTTGTTTCTCTCTGTTAATGTAATGTTTAGTTTCGGCCATAAACAAAAATGGTCACGGTAATACATTATGAGGAAATCGTACAATTAACAATAACTATGCCACAGCCACCGATTAGAACGCACGCCACACTAATTAGACGGAGCGTTTAAATAAAAATTTACAAAAAATAATTCATATTGGTATGCTGAAATGCTGTAAACGGTATGGTGGGTACAGGTATTCAATTTTTTTATAATAAATGTATATAATTTAAACATACGAGTACAACTACTGTGTTGACAAGTTTGACAGAATTGCCAACATATTTCTTAATCTATTAATATGAATCCGCAGACTCATATTAATAGAACGCTAAACTAGCCATACAATGTGGCACTTTAGATAATTTTTTTATTTTATCCCAAGATCAGTTATTCCTTGCATGTGAATAATTATTGGAATAACTTTTGCGATTCATCTAAATCACCCACACAATATTTGCAGTTCACGTCGATATACATAAAAAAAAAATACGTAATGTGCAATAAGGTCTGTTAGAAATTGCTTATAACGATAACGTTATAAACAATTTCTAACAGGCAACCAATAATGTATTAGAGACTTGTTGTTAAAAAAAACAGAAACGTGCAAAAAATATTGATATTAGTATAAATATACTTACATGTAATATTCAATTAAAATTTTTACACATACAATACATACATACATACATACACAAGCATACATACATACATACACATATACATACAGATATCCACACTAACAAATATACGCACATAATGTATTAAAAGGTCAATTTATAGGTATTGATTTAAATAGTATTGTTTGAGACGGCGTTTAAATATCCCTACTGATTGGGACTTTCTTACTTCCAGCGGCAGAGCTTTCCATAGTTTATCTGGATTAACAGTAAAAGAGTCTCCATTTCGTACGGCACGAAGGTATTTCCAGTAAGTTGTTGTTACGGGAACGGAGGCGCTGAATGTGTCTTATTATTAGGTTTTGTAGTCGCTCAAGCTTGCAAATCTATATAGCGTGATAAGAAGTATAGTATTATAATCTAGGATAAGAAGTACTATGCTTTTATTCTGAAAGATTTACTGAACGGAGGATTATAACAACAATCTGACGTTTGCGCCCCGGACATGCAGGTTCCCCTGTACTCTGTACATCTGGCAACGATCAAGGGGCAGAGACCGCACACTGTGGGAAGGTTCCACTTCCCATATCTTTTTTCCTGTCCTAAGTTAATACTTCCTATTTATGAAATTATTCCTCAATAGGTTCCCCGTCCCCTAAATGTTCAATGATTATTTATTAACGTTTATGTTTAGTCCTTTATGTCAACTTTTATGTAAATATTATTCATTTAATTCATTCATTCAGTTAAATATTATTCATTACCCTTAGTGTCGTATATATGCATATCTATTGTAAATATATATTTTGTTATAGGTGAAGGTCGCTGTATTATTACTCGTACTCTTTTTAAAATGCAACCGATCAGTGTAGTTTTATCTCTTTTTTACCGATCAATCTATTGCGCGTGTCCTCCATTCAAAGTGACATTGGCGAACTGCCAATAATAATAATAATAATAAAAGTAATTGTTGCCCAAACTAAAAGAAGCCTTATTGCTTAAAATCATTAACGGCTGAAAACAGCGCAAGAAGCAATTTTACTTTCAATCATTTATATATACATACTTATATACATACATTAAATTAGTTTGTGATATTATTTATTTAATTGGACAATGTAAATAAAATTAATAATCTTCTATTTAAATTACTAAATTTTGACTGCAAATTTACACATTTGTAATCAATGATTGAAAGACGTTTTCTTGTAACGGCCTTCAAACTTTGACAAATAAATTGGTTCACTTTAATTCATAATACATTTCATTGTCTACTATTACGATAAATGGTGATGCTCCGAACTTCGAGAATGTATTGAACACCACTTAAGGTGATCGGGCCTTTAATATTAAAATGTCAGGCAAGTGGACAATTTAAATAAATTTACATACAATTTACGTCAATATATTAGTATTTGAAAGAGACATATTTAGAAAACGTATAAAATTTTTGAACACATAGGGATTTGAAACCGCGCCTCTTGAGAACCGTTCAATAAGGCGAGAGGCGCAGGTTCAAATCCCGCTGCGTCCAAATTTTTATGCGTTTTCTAAATATGTCTTTTTCAATTTCCTTAGTGTGCGAATAACACTTTAAAAAATGAAAAAAATATATATATTAGTATTTGTTTGATCTACCTGTAAAAAGTTTGTGTTATTGACAATCACAATGATTTTTTTGATAAATTTTCAGGCAAACTCTTAAACTAATAAATATATTTTTTAAGTTTACACTTTTCCTATTTAACAGGGTAGTCAGAAATCACCTAGTGTCATGACACTCCATTCTCCACTTTTCGTTTGTTTTCATACTGGAGTGAATATAATTTAAATATTATCATCCCCCATTTGGGAATCGAACCTCTAACCAACGCGTATGCAGTCAGACACTGTCTGTACAATTCTTTAATAAGATTATTATTATAAATGTTTGTAAAAGCAGGCAACTAATAAAAAATATATGAGCCCTTAAAAGTTTTTAACATAAATTATTAAAAATCACTTACTTGTTAAATATAGGTAAAACATATCCAAATGTGCAGAGGACTGTGAGGACTCGAATTCCCCATAATGCTACGTCTATCTTGTTTGCTATAACATGTGCTTTTAAAGCTGGAATACCTTTTGGTGGACCAGAGTCTCCAGCTTGCTGGTTGGGTTCTGTTTCTGCCATTTTCTGTCAAAATGTTATATTATTTACTGTAGTTAATAGTAAAATTTAAGATTCATAATTATTTATGTTATACATAATATATAAGTTTATTATATATGTAGAAATAAATATGCACAGATTTTATATAAAAGGGCATGTAATGGTAATAGAATTAGCTATAATGAGATTAATAGCTGCAATGTGTATTTCTTTATTTCGTGTCAAACAGGGAAATAAACAAATACCAGCCTTAAATTTTTACTGCACAGCAGGATAAGGGAAGAGAACCTAGTGTCATGATTCTCCATTCTTCGCACGAATACAAGGCACTACATTTTAAAGGGTGAAACTCAACACTGCACTCTCGTATTGTACACCAAAATGGTAGAAATCATAACAATTAAATGATGATCATTCCACTGAGTGGGAATCAAACTCACAACCAATAAATAGCATTAACATTCAGATGCTGTCCCATGTTGCCACAATACCCTTCTATATAGCCCATAAACAAAAACAGAAAATTTCATTTGATTATAATAATGATACTATTTTAGCATATGATGATAATATTTTTTTATACATATGATACATTTTATTAGATATCCAAACCAAAGTAATCATTGATTTCTTAAGTTATCACTTAAGTAGTAAGAGTGTTTAGTGGATATATTTTATGTAAAAAGTAAATAAAATCAAATTTTATAAAAAAACTAATTCATGAAGTTTTCTAATATTAATTGTAAAAGAGAAAAATCTCCTTTACTACACAATAACATGTTATTGTTTTAGAAGCAAAAATATAATAATGCTTGACAGTATTTTAATATTCATTTTGTTAAAAATTTAAATTGTAAGTAAAATAGAGTACATCATAAAATATTATACAAAAGATCAATGAATATACTTTACTTTTCATCTCAGAAAGTATGTCAGGGAAAGTATAAAACCTTCACTTTCTTTTTTTAGAAACTGTAGCTTCAAATATAGCAAGGCCAATTAAAACTACCAAAAATGTGTCAAACACAATTGTATGTAATATAACCTACATATATATTGGTCTGACATACATACAAATGATATGTAATCTGTTAGCTTTCAACCTTTTATAACTAAAGTAATAAAAGAAATAAAATGATATCTTTAGATGAATTTTTTTAAATTTTAAAACTATCTAATTATGCCTGTATTGTACAGGTAAACGAACTCTTTACATTTCATGTTTTTAATGATACACACAAGTAACTCTTTCACCTTGTGATATCATATCAGTAGATAAAAAGTGTGACGAAAATACATCACACATTTTACTCAGACAGATTAACATCCCTTAGATATCAGCTTGATTTCAATTATTTTAAATAAAATTATAATTGTAAAGGATAAAATTAGTACAAATATTAATATAAATTGAAAGATGGGCATAGTTTGTTAAGTACACAATTGTAATGGGCAATATTCATTACTAATATATTAAGATTTATGATACAGGAAAAAGAGAATAAAATGTGATTTTTTATGAACTATGAAATCGACGTAGAAAACTTGTTTTGTAAGACAATTAAGCAGATATTGTGGATCCATTAGCAAATAGACTATTTAGTAGACATTTGCAATAGGTTTAAATTAAAAACTGAAATAACTTACATTTTACAATAGAGAATATGTCACTGAAAGCAAAATATATAAAGTTTTCTTAAAATTTATTTTCACTACACGATTAAATCTATGAACATGATTTGCTCAATGACAAATGACAATACAAAATTGACACACGTACATTTGTGGCATAAACTAAAACATTCCATAAACTAAATAAGAGTTGTCTATACTATACATATAATATTGGTTTAAAATATTATATAGAATATGCATATCAAACTTTAAGGTTAATAATTGTTATTAACCTAATATAAGTTTATAATAAAATTTATAATAACTACCAAATAATAGCTTAAGGAAAAATATGAAATAACTGGTCAGTTTTGATTGTGTACAAGAATTTGAATTTCTCCGAGTTTAACAATGATATACACAGTTTGTTATATTCAGTGATGTAGTTAGACCGAACCTACTGTTAAGATATTCCGTTAGAAAACATTTTGTAACATATGAAATGACATAGTGAGACCATCGTGGCGCAGTGGAACAGTGTCTTATTGTAAACGTGGTTGGTTGTGGATTCAATCCCCACTCGGGTGGAATTTATATATTTGAAAACTTCACCACATTTATTAAAAAAAAGCGCAAAATTCAAGTAATTTACTTGAATTTTGAAAAATAATAACTTGTTATTAACAAGTTTATAAATTAAAAATACAAAATTAAAAAAAAAGAAAAATAAATACAGACTCGAACCCGAGCCCGTGTGGTCGTTTTGTAGAGGTGGACTCTGCGCCACCAAGCATTACAATCGTAGCGATGTATTTTATAAAGACTTTATCTTGTAATCTTTGGGATGCTTGATGCTTTAGATTTTCACAGGAGTTTCTGAGTAGTGCGCCTTAGTCTTGTAAAATTGTGATATACTAAGTATAAGCACTGTACTACTACAAAAACATGAAGCAAATCGCCGACCCCCAAGATCGTGCCGTCTTCTTGTCAGCACTCACTACGGGATTAAACATTTAAATAAAACATAAGTTTAGGTCTATATTTTAATTATATTCTTAAAATATATTTAAATACTAAATAAGTGAGTA
This sequence comes from Podotricha telesiphe, assembly GCA_038994665.1. Lineage (NCBI taxonomy): Eukaryota > Metazoa > Arthropoda > Insecta > Lepidoptera > Nymphalidae > Podotricha > Podotricha telesiphe. Next base: position 139,897 of record JAOYRR010000423.1, on the reverse strand, counting down.
CATGTATTTTTAGACAACATATACTTGTATTGACAAAATAAAATCCCTGTTAATTAACTTTTATTTCATCGGTTTAATTTGAATTACAATTTTTGAATTTGAGAAAATATAATCTTTACATTGTTACAATCTAAATTCTAAACCTATTTTATGTTGGCTAAATTCATATCTTTTATCAAACTGTCAGTGTCTTCATCAATTGTCAAATATAAAATGGAACCCACGGGTTAAATGTAACATTTATAAATAAATGATTATTTTAGACAGAAGATATCATTTTGCAAAGGAGTATATAATCAACTCAATAAATATTATTTTATAAATTCTAAATGTAAGAAGTACAGTGTCATCGCCTCAGTTCTACAAAAACAAAATATTGGAGAAGAAGAAACTGAAGTTAAGGTTATATGCATATTCTTTTTAATATTTTATACAGAAATAATGGATAAATTACATGTTTTAAATGTGCCTTAATATTTTCAATTTCTAGGGATGGGTAAAAAGTCTACGCACGCAAAAAGAATTTATTTTCTTAGATGTAAACGATGGCTCTTGTGCTCAAAAATTGCAAATTATTATCCCGAAAAATATTAACGCCGATAACTTATCTTATGGTAGTTCAGTTCATATAAAAGGAAAACTGACTAGAAGTCCTAGAGGTCAATTGGAACTTTTCGCAGAAAATGTTAAGGTGCTTGGTAACTGTGTAGTTCTGGACGGATATCCCTTTAATCCTCGAACCGCACACCCACCAGAGTATATAAGACAATTTCTTCATTTAAGGTCTCGTACAAACTATATTTCTGCAATACTTAGGGTACGCAATTCGGTTACAAGACATATTCATGACTATTTTGCTTCTAAAAATTATATTCATATACATACTCCTATATTAACATCAAACGACTGTGAAGGGGCCGGTGAAGTTTTTAAGGTACAACCAGAAAATGATGAAACAGTCAAAGTAATGATGCAAGAGGGAAGAAACAAAGATACAGTGTATTTTGGGGCAAAAACATTTCTAACTGTCTCGGGCCAATTACAGCTAGAAGCAATATGTAGAGGTATGGGTAACGTGTACACTCTAGGACCAACATTTAGAGCAGAAAATTCCAGATCAAGATTGCATTTATCAGAGTTTTATATGCTTGAAAGTGAAATAGCTTTTTGTGATACTATAGAAAAGTTACAATGTGTAATTGAGGAGTTATTAAAATATTTATTTATTGAAACTAGAAATACAAATGAATCTGATTTATTTTCGATTGATAAAAATAATAAAGGACCAAGTTGGATTGATATGGAGTTTATCAGAATGACTTACACAGAAGCAAGGAAGATTCTAGCAAACAAAGGCTTAGATACAGCAGAAGAAGGAATAAACAAAGAACAAGAGTTGGAGCTAGTGAAACATTGTGGGGTACCAGTTTTTGTTGTAAAATGGCCAAAAAATATGAAATCGTTTTATATGAAGGAATGTCCATTGGATAATAGTAAGGTGAGATACCAAAAATATTTAAAAAAAACCAGTTTAACTCTTTTTCCAGCATAACAGAGTAGTCAGGGAGAATCTAGTGTCAAGGCACTCCATCCTCCACCTGCTGCCTGAAATCGAGACATTACATGTTGAGTGGCACAACTAGGAAAAAAATAATAATTTTATTATAATCTTTCCTCTGAGTGGAAATCAAACCCACAACCAATCACAATTACAGTCTGATGTTGTACCACTGCACAATGATGGTCCCTTTTGACTTTGGACAATCATTATTGCATAAGAATTTAAAATTAAAAAAGACATATTTAGAAAACAGATGGCATGGGTTAGTGGTTAGAGTGGTTCAAATCCCGCTGCGTTCAAATTTTTATACGTTTTCTAATTGTCTTTTTCAATTTGCTTAGTGTGCGAATAACACTTTAAAAAAAAATAATGTTAAAAAATATATAATTTTAAATTAGTTTGATTAATAACAAGTTTGTAATAATATTGTTTTTTTTATAGGTTGATGCATTAGATCTCCTTGCACCAATTACAGGAGAAATTGTTGGTGGGAGTCTCAGAGAAGATGACTATGAGAAGTTGAAGCAAAAGTTACCATCTGATGCTTTAAATTGGTATTTAGAGTTGCGTAAATTTGGTAATATACCTACTGGAGGTTTTGGTTTAGGCTTGGAGAGATTACTTCAAGTTATTTGTAATGTATCCAATATAAAAGATACTCTTCCGTTTCCAAGATGGCCACACAATTGTGATATGTAAATCGTTTGTTGTTTATTATGTTAAATAAATTATTATTTATATGTATAGTTGACTCATGATGTTTGATTTGTTAGATTTAGACTCATTGTAACATTAAAAAGCAACTAAGTTTTGTTACTAATTTAACAATTTTATGACATTAACCTGGTTTTTTAATCTTATTTTACTAGGGGGTACAACTCTCTCCCCACAGTCAAAAAGTTCACTATTTATTATTTTAAATTAAATTAAAATTTCAGGAACAAAGACAAAATTTTTTTGTTTATAAACACATGCATCTGAGATCCATCTGTATCCATTTGATATTGATACTGCACATATCTGTTAACACTCTTGGCAACAATATGAAACAACGAATAGTATAAATGAGTTATGTCAATAGATACCTAAGCTGGTTATCATTATAAATAATATATGTAAAGAAAAATCCCTATTTACGAAAATTGTGAAATTATTTTTTATAGCAATCCATAAGAAGTACCTAAATACCATGTGTTGAACATACACATTCATATAAAGTGAAATACATGTTACTAAGGCAACGTGTTGTTTATGCATTAAAATAAAACAACAATTAATTTGAAAGGTACCTTTATTGAAGAAAATATACACAGGTGGCACTAAGTAATAAAAAGAATTGAAACAAATCTTGAAATAAGGAAAAACAAATTTATTCTTGATTAAATCAACAAGTTCGCTTTATGATTTCATTTTGGAATACCAAATTAGTTGAGTAAAAAGGAAAGTAGTGCGTAGATTCCTTCAACTACTACAATTGATACAGTAACACAAGCAACACTCAATCATATTATTTACAAAACTTTATATACAAAATGTAAGCAAATTCCCATTTAAAAATCTATTTCTAACCTAACTTAAATTTAATATCACATTTTTTTCTTGACATGTTCTACTAGAGCATGTTGGAAGTTGTTAGAATTAGCATATAATTATAAAACAAAAGTCTATTTTATGACAAATCATATTTTCTAAACAAAAGCCATACATACTGTACAAAATGATAAAGCTGATGCTTTCAATGGCAATTAAAATAAATTATGTTGATATTGATAGTAATAATACCATCAAAATCTGCTTAGTATTTCTAAACTACTAACAAGACTATTTGTAAGTGTAATGTATAAAAAGTTATTGAAAATTACTTACATAGCTAAGACAGATATATATGAGTGAAATATCTAACAATAGATAAGCTGAATCAAAATTTCACAGATGCATTTTTGAGCTCTTAAGAATGATTATATACCAACATTAAATAATCTTATATTAATATATACTAAAATATCAATAAATTGACGAATTCTTATTTTTTTTTATATTATAGTAAGAAAGAACTAGTTTGGTGTTATTTCAAAGATACTGAAATATTAAATGAAGTAAGAAATAGAAACTTGACCAAAACTGTAGGCAGTGATAAATCAGCTGTTGCTTATAATCAGACACACACACACAACTTAATATAATCAAAAAATTTTTTTTTTATATAAAATAGCTTTTTTTTTACTTTCAAAATATTTCAGACTATACATAATTTACAGAAACAATTGTGGCTTCTTCACATTACAAAAAGAAAATTAAACATATTAATGATTAATCGTTTTATATATAGGGTGCAAACTTTTGAAGTTATCTTATATAAAACTTCACACACATTCAATGTCAATTCAATATAGTAAAAAAATTCACATAATAGAACAAAGTCCAGATAGCTCACTGCCTTTATGCACTGGCGGTTGCTTAGTGAACTCTATGCCTTCTAACGATGGTTTCAGCTTATACTCCAGTTCCAGGTCTTCACCAGGGGGTAGCGGTTCCTCGTCAGCACTGACGTCTTCTAACATTTTGTCCTCATCTTTATCCTGGCTGGGAGTGGGAATAGTTTTAGATATATTTATCCGTATGCCTCCAAAGGGTATAGCATGGGCTTGGGTAGCATCGTCGAGTTGCACATTGCCATCAATTGAGGACATGACAGTGTGGTGGGTTGAGTCGATTGTTGGTGGAATATTTTCTACTTCAGCTGTTATTATTGGCTCATCATCTGTAATAGAATTTGTTTTCTAAATAAATGTGGAAGATAATTAGTCTATGATATATACATACCGGTGTGAAGAGGTCGATAAGTTGAATTGCATATACCAATTTTATAATATTAAAAGGCATTAGGATTTCTTTAATTTATAAGATGAATAAATGATTTATGAAAAAGTTTAAGCCAATAAAACAATATCACATAAAAATGTCATTAAAAAATATACAACAGAATGTAAAAATAAATATAAAATATAAACTTAAAATTCCTGCCTATTTACTATTTACAGCAAGGCTTCTTAAAGTGTGGTACACTATTAAGTCAGGTAAAGTTACGTAATGGCTGTGGCTAAGCTGCCTGGTGCCTAACAACTGTAGGATTTCGAACAGACACACCTTGCTGCTTGCTGCAGTCGTGCTTGCGACCACTCGACCAACGAGGCACTAAAATACCTTATTTATATAGTATAAATAATGCTAAATATATGTATGTATTGCTTATTTGTATTATTTCTTAAACAAATCAATTGGCTATCAATGTTTAAAGGGTTCGCTGTGATCTTGTTAAAACAGAAGAGTATGTGGAATAATAAATTTAATAAACCCTGATTTACGGGCCCTCAATCGATTTTTTTTTAATAAAATAATTTACAATTAAGAATACGATTATTTATCACAATAATATATCTATATCGCAAAAATGCATAAAAAAAGGAAATAAAAATATATTTTAAATCAATTTGAAACATATGGAAAAAAGGAAATAAAAATATTATACACATTTCCTTTAAATTAACAGGTTACGTTGGATATTTTAAGCTGTGGAAGTAAATTCCGAACAACCAACCCTCAGACTTGTATAATAGAATATAAGAATATGAAAAACAATCATTGTGTCTAAAAATGTTTTTCATATCCCAAGTGTGTGTAAATCAAATATTTAAAAAAGGTCTATATAAAAGTAAAGTAGACATTTGTAAAAATCTCTCTACAGAGATGTTAACAATAAAAATAAACCTTAACAAGTATAAACTTGTTAAGATTTATTTTTATTATAAAGAAAGAGTCTCGACGTAGCTTGACATAAAACGTATGGCTTAGCAGTCAGAGCGCTTGGACAGTTTCCAAGAGACGTCAGTTCGTTTTATACTAAACAGAATTATATTTTAAACAAAATATAAAACTCACCAGGGTCAATAGGCTCTTGCTTTATTTTGATGTTAGCAAAGTCTATCTCCACTTGTTGATCTCTGGTGGCCCTCTCAGCGGCGGTTTCGTCGTCAGTGTCAGCATCCTCCACCACCACTTGCACCACCGGCTCTGCTTTCAGTACCACGTCGTCTTCTTCACCTTCTTCATCGATCTGTAAAAATAATGGCATGAAGTGAGTATCTCTGGGTTTTAACTTTCTGCCCTAAATAATTAGTACTGCTTAAATTAAAGTATATTAAACTGATTAATCGCCTATTTTATTGGTATTCGAAAATATATTTTATAAAATCAAACGTTTCGACCTATTTACAATATACGCTATTAATCCTGTTAAACTTAAAATTGTTTAAAAATAACAAAGCCCAAACATCTTGTTAGCTATGGTTTGTTTAATTGTACATGCGGAACCTACTACTAGTACTAGTAGCACTTAATTGAACTCAATACCACACTTTCTTTGACCATATTGAAGAACTGCATATTTTTATAAAGCATATAGTTTCGTTGCTTGAAGGCTTAGACTGATTTAAAACATAATATTATTTGTTACATTCACATTTCCAATCAAATTAATTAAAATTATACTAGGACAATGTCTATTACTAAGAATTTTACTTATTATTTGGGAATAGGTGGCTCCTGGCATACAATAATATAATACCGATTATATTTCATAGATATTATTTAAAATCACACTCATATTCTTTCCTAAATTGTCACTATATATTTTAATATTACTTTTGGCATGGGCTCGGGTTAAGATGAGAAGTGTGCTTGTTATGTTTTCCATCAGCCCACATTGAACGTCTCTAATGAAAGGAATAGTTCACCTCTAGAGGCTCGGCAGGCTCGAGCTCGGGCTCCACGACCTCCACGACGGACTCGGTGTCGGACACGTCCGCCTCCTCGCCCTTGTCGTCGTCGTTGATCTCTATCGCCTCTACCGACTTCTCTTCTTCTGGCATTTCCGTCGACGGCTCCTCTTTTGGCGGCTCTTCCTTCGCTAGGGACGCCTTGAAGGGCAAATAAATTGTTATTATTAGTGAAAACAATCATTTGAATACTAGGCACATTAGGTGAAGCGCAATAAGATTACAATTACGACTGAAAGGGTGGGTTACCTTGTAGTCCTGCAAGCACAGCGGGTGGTAGAAGTGGCTGTCGTGGCGCACGGCGTTGCGCAGGTGCCACTCCTCCTTGTCCTCGTTGTAGAACTGGTGGAAGCGGTCGCCGCAGAGCGCGCAGTGCAGCCGCGGCGCACCCGCGCCCGCCGCCGCCGCGCTGGGGCTATCCTCCGCCTCGCCCCCCGCGCCCGCGCCCCCCGCGCCGCCCGCCCCCGCCGCGCCGCCCTCCTCCGCGCCCGTCTCGAACCAGCTCTTCTCTGCGAAGGAAAAGGACGCTCGTCACGCGCTCCACACACCACACACTCGCACACAAAAGGACGTCCGCGCACCTCTCTCCTCCAAGTCCTCCAGCTCCTCGTACTGCAGCCAGTCGGACAGGTCGTAGTGCCAGTGGCGCGAGTGCGCGCGGCGCGCGGAGTCCCGCTCGCGGCGGTTCTGCCGGAAGTGCCAGTCCAGGTGCTGCGAGTAGCGCACCGTGTGCTCGGGCGGGAAGCGCGCGCCGCAGCCGCTGCACTGCATGCCGCCGTACAGCCGCGCCACCAGCGCCGACTGCTTGCTGCGGGAGACATTTGGACATTCGCTTTCAGCCTCAGTCATTGCGTGCGCTGGAAATTACCATTTCATTGTAATCGTTGCACCGAGTGGGGATCGAACCCATCGCCGATCGCGTCTCGAGTCAGACGCTGTTCCACTGCGCCACGGTGACCTAGGATGGATGACTGATAGAATTTAATGTAAAACAACGTACATAAAAATAAAATATACTTTACTCACACTCTCAACGTCTCCGATTTCAACATGTCCACTTTATGAATGACATTTTTGTCTTCCCTTGGCTTTGGCTTAATTTCTTCAGTCTTCGCCTCCAGCTTAGTCTCCGTCTTGACGTCGTTCAACATTGGCACTATGCCAGTGGCCACTAGCTTGGCATACAAGTCGTTTACATTTATCGTGCCAAGTATTGGCAACGAGGGCGCAGGTTTCTCTTCCACAGGCGTTTCCAAGCCTGGTATTCTGTCAGTCTTGGCAAAGAGCGGTTCCGCCGAACTGTACTCCGAACTGGACGCCGGCGCCATACTAGTTGGCATTAGACTTGCCAACATGTCCAAACCTGGTCCAAAATAAGTATATTTTACAAGATAAAAAAAAAAAATATTGTTTATCTTTTAATGACTATGACAAGAAGTAAAAAAAAGGAAAGTAACAGTCTAGAAGACAACAGAAGTATCGTAAATAGGGTTCTAACTGCGAGTACCGAGTATAGTATTGGTTGGGTCAAAACTGAGATCGGCTCCTAAGTAGGGCTAATATGCCAGTATCATAAAACCTACGTCCTTAAAAACCATAGAACCTGTTTTATATAATAACTAGCGACCCGCTCGCAGCTTCGCCTGCGTAAACTACACGACTAAACTGTATTATTTTTTCACCTTGATTGAAATAATATAAACACTAAATGTTAAGGAAAGCTTACTGAAATACAATACTATAAGCTGCATTTAAATCGGGTAAGTTGTTTCTGAGAAGAGCGTGCACAAACGCACAGACACACGGGGAAAAAAATAAAAATCTTTGTTTAAGGGCTTACTACATAGATAAATGAAAATTTGTACTCAAATATTTTTTTTCCTATGTCTTCTATGTAAAGACCGCGATCAGTCTCACTTTTCTTATATGTATAGATATTATAACAGGGCATAATTACCTTTCATTTCACCTTCAGGGCTTGGAGTTTTTCGTGTAGTATCTTTAGCTTCCTCAGCACCAGTGTCCATTGGTTCTTCCTTCTTTTCGACAACATCTTCTGAAGCACTCTTCTCCATCGGCTTGGAACCTTCCATGTCCACTATCTCGACTTGTCCCGGTTTTATGTTTTTCGGCAAAGCGGAAAATCTGACAAAATATTTCTCGCCGCCTACAAATATGGGTTTCGGTAGATCGCCATATTCTACTTTAAACGGCTGCTCGTTAATAAGTACAGTCTTTAGAGCGTCCACGAACCTTATAGTAAAGAAATGTCCGTTAACGTGGAACTTTTGCACTTTGGCGTCCAAATACACGGGACAAATGTTGGTTGCGTTCACTATAAGATTGATCTTTCCCGCAACTAAGTCTGCTCGCTTAGTTTTGCCTATATCTACCTGCGGCAGAGGCCCTTCCAGATGTAACAATCGCGGTTTATTATCAATGATGACCCCCAACGGCTGTCCGCCGAAGAAGCACTCGTACCACCGGCCGTTGATATAGAGCTCCCTCGTCGGAGCACCGAAGCGTATGTCGAACGTCTGATCGTCTATTTCTATCTGCTTGTAGCCCTCGTTAAAGTTTAAAACTACGGAGTCCTTATTATCAAACGTCACTCTCCTCGATCCGGGCAGAAATTTGATTTCGCGGGGATCATCCCAATCTAACATGATAACGGCCGTTTCACCGTAGAACCTTATTTCTCTAGGAATACCATCGATCTGAATAGTTTTTACTGGATCTTGATCTATATACTCCAGAACTTTGTAATCGGTGGGAGGCAAACTGTACCCGGGAGCTCCAAGGGGAGGGGGTGATATTGATCTTTCATAAGGTTTTAGAGGATTATCTCCTTGGCGAATTCCCAATTTAGGGGTGGGTAAGAGTGGCATTCTAGGTTCAAATCTCGGTCCCCTTTTGTCGAATTTTCCTCTGAAAAACGGAGGCATAGGAATTCTAAATCTGCGAGGTCCAAAATCCTCCATCCTAGGACGCAGCTGACCTCTCCACCTCGGGAAGGGCCCCATGAACATGGGCGGCATCATGGGAGGCATGGGGAAAGGTCCAGCTTTGTTGTCCATAACTTCTCCATTATGATTCATCCTCATGTCAGAATCAAGGTGATGATTTTGATTTTCTGAAATTTGATCCATAAATGGAGTTATCCTCTCGTCAATGTCTCCGAATCTGTTCCTCTCAGTTGGAGACGACTTTGGTGAAGGTACTTTGTTGTCTTCGTGGACATGAGCATTGAGTTTTCTCTTCGATATTTCTAAAGATTCCCTTTGTTTAGCTTCCTTTAATTTAAGCTTCTCATTAAGCTGTAAGACTTGATACATCAAGGCATTGTATTGATTTTTGTCGAGTTGACCGTCAGTAAACTGTTCTTTAGCTTGATTCATAATTATGGATATAGTTTTTTTATGGTCTTCTGCGTCAAAGTCTTCACCGTTTTCAGTTCGGAGATCATTTTCTTCTGAACTAAGTGTACGACGTCTTTCTTTTTCTAAGCCTGAAAAATTATTCATTAATTAAAGTTTCCTTATCTCACAAGTCATATCATATTTAGAATTTAACAAAGTACAATTATTATCTAAATGTGTGTTAAATAAATACGTACTAGGCGATTTGCTGAACAACAACGGTCGACCGAGACCATCTTTGACTTTCGTAGCCTCAGCTAATTTCGCTCTTACGAGATCCAATTTGGACGGAGTTTTCTTCGTATCCTCCTTCTCTTTGACCTCATGCCAGTCCTTCCTCGGTGACCGCACCGGAGAGAGAATCGTCTCGTCCTCCCCTGTACTATCGTCTGTGTTAGTCTTGGAGGACTTAGACTTGCCATCACTTAGTGAGGGTGGAGGAGGTACATTGTTTTCTTCTACTTGAGGTAGTTGTCTAAGATCAACGTCCTCATTTCCGAAAAGTCTGAAAATTTTGCGACTTTTGAACAAAACAAGTTTAATGGTGTAATTTATTCGTATAGATACGAATCTAAAGTAAATACCAAAAAGAGACAATAAATATGACTTACATATCAAACTTATCAGTTTTATTCTTCTTAACTTTCCCTTCCAGAGCTTCAGTGGAGGGGCGCTTCTGCCCCACCGGCGCGGCCTCCGGGATGGCGGGGTGCAGCACGCGCAAGTCCACGTCTTTGTTCTCCACGGTCACCTCAATTGGTTCTGAAAACACGACTCTATTTATTGCAGCTTTAAGTCTCAATTTCAATATCACACCTTTACCTGTCCTGTATTTTTCCTTAGTTGTTTTGTAGTTGCTTTGTAGTCTCGTTGTTTCAGAGTGCTCCATAATAGATTATATACTGAAGCTTAATCAATATTGTTCATATGAAGAGAAAAGGGGAGAACTGAGCTCCCTTCATAACCAGTATAACTTCATGACTTAGTAGTAGGATATTTTTTCCCCACTTTAGTTCCAACTTCCAGTGAGCTGACATGTTTTATTTGGCATCAAACATATAAAATCTACTTACCATATACTATGATTACAAATATTTATTTTAGTATATATCTAAGCAGGTCATGTACTTCCTTGCCGTAATTCCAGAGTCCCAATGTTAGAATTGTATTATAGAGCTAATTTTAGAATATTTGTACACTAGACATTATAATAATAACACAAAATAGAATATTGAACAGAAACAATAAAGAAAAATGGAAATAAATGTGTTTTTTATCAAAAACAATAAAAAGGCTCAACGAATACATCAGACAAAAATTTGAAATATGTGTGGGAAAAATAAGAATTTATACAACTCTCTAAAGTAAAGAAGTGTTCGAAACGTCGAGTTTTCAAAATGTATTTCCTAATACCAAAATATACAGGACAAATCCGTTTAAAATAGTTTCATTTAATATGTGTAAAAATCGTGAATACTAAAGATCTTTTTATATAGAATTTGTTGTAAATTCTATTTTTGTGTTAGCAGTTCTAACATGTTAAAGTAACAATAATTTAAAATATGAAATAACTTATTTTTACTGCAAATATATCATTAAGTTAGTATGTATACTATGAACATAGTAGTAGTAAAAGAAAATTACTTTTCTTTGTTGAAAATGAAAGTTCTTTGTTATTGATTTTCTTAAGCCGAAACGGACCAATCTATAGATTATATTTAAATTTAATATAAATTTAAATATAATAAATAATTCTTCACTTAAAAATCTATCAGTTTTATTTAAATACACACAAGCCTTAGTGTGCCAAAATTTAAAATTATGCTAACTTCCATAGTAGTGACATTGTAGGTAATTTTAATAATAGCATAATCTTTGTTGTACCAGAAGGTACAATTAGTTCTTTCCTGTCATTCCAACAAGAAAGTTCTAGAAGTATTCTGCTTTAAAGTGGTCTACTAAGTTTAAAATACAAAAATATGTATTTGCTATCAAGATGAAATTATTTAAGCAAATTACTGTCTTCAGAAAAGTGCAATACTTTTTCTCTATTTATTTTTACTTGCAAATATAATCTTGTCAAAAAAATTTAGATTTTTTTTAAATGTTTATAAATGAGTAAAGTAGCCGTACTTTGATATGAGTAGTGCAACCATGAAGCAGCCCCAATTTTTTTTCCAAGTTAGTTGTCTTTTCCATACAAATTCATAAATTTTCGGTTTTTTCTCATTTCTTATATAATCTTCATTATTGTTTTTTTCACTTGATTAAAATTAGAAGGGTTTCAAAAAGTCTTAGCTTATTTAAATATTAATATTCAGATCTAATACCATCTGTCAGCTCACTGGGTTAAAAAATAATCTAGATGATGCTGTTAAGTATAGCTTGTTCACTGTTAATTAACCTATATAATCATTTCTTATGAAGAACTGTATATAGTATAACATTTGTAAGCTAATTAGAATATAAATGATCTTTGTTTGAAGTAAAGTGTAGTGTTTAATATTTTGAAGTTTAAGTCAAATTAAGCAATAAAAATGTTGATTATCCTTATGATGGTAACTTGATACTGGTAAGTCTACAAAGTAAAGGGAACGATATCCTAAACGTGACAATATGAATACTCCAACAGTTGATAAACATTTTATTTCCACACAGTGTTTCGTCATCTTACATCCTAATATCACAGTCGGACCAAAACTCGTCCAGTTTAGTCGCATTGTAAAAGGAATCTTACTTGTAGACTCTTCGGGAGGTACAGCCTCCTCCTTCTCCCGCTCGGGGCTCTCCGACTTCTCCTTATTCCTGCGCATATATCTCTCCTTGTGGTAGTTCTTGAGCTCCTTGAAGGCGACCACCTCGTCCTCGGCGGGCTTGTCCTCGACGTCCATGCGCTCCTTGGCCTTGCCTTTCTTCTCCTTGTCCCTCGTCTTCTCCCTCAGCCTGTGCCGCTTCTCTGGCGAGGGCGCGGTGCCCTCCTTGTCCCTGCGTTTGGCGCGCTCGCGGGGCGAGTCGCGCGGGGGGTCGCGCTTGCGCTTGGGCGGGGCGTGCGCGGGGTGCGCGGGGTCGGCGGGCGCGTCGCGCGCTATCTTGGGTATGGGCGGCAGCTTGTTGATGCGCGCGGGGTCGGGGATGTGCAGGCGCTCGATGTACACGTCGACGGGGCTCTTGTCGGGGCGCTTGCGCGCGCGGCGGGGGTCGCGGGCGTCGCGCGCGTCGCGGGGCGCCCGCGCGTCTGGCCGCACGTCTATGGTGATGACGTTCTTGCGCTGCGTCACGTGTCGGTCGGGCGCACGCTCGAGGGGCTTGATGTCGAACACGTGGGGCGCGATGGCGGGCGCGGGCGGGGGCGGCGCGGAGGGCGCGGGAGCGGGGCCGGCGGCGGGCGGCAGCCTGGCGAGGCGCGGGTCTCGCCGCGCGCTCACGAGCGCCCCGCTGACGGGCGCAATCCGCGCCACGCCGATCGGTTTGTTTACGGGCTGCGGAAAAACATTTCATTTTCATATCCGACAACATTATTTATACTAGTAAAATATAAAAAATTCATACATTAATTCTTAAAATTATCAAAATCTAGGAACAGTTTATGTTACATTTATTGCATCTTAATGTATATTTGTTATTACCTATAAAATTAAATAACATACTTATAATGCTAAAATAACTTCCTAAAGATGACATTTCATTACTAATAGTCCATTAGAAGAGGTATAATAGGTCAGATATTATAAAAGGTATATTTTTACTATAACTTTTCTATCACATATAAGCAAAAAAGGACTTTGACGCCTTTTTCACTGCAAGTACGACGCAAACTAGATTATGAAATTAGATATACTTAATCAATATGTATAAATAGAAGTAAAGCAGAAAGCCCATATATTACACATATTTAATTAAATAAATATTACACACTCTACCATGTGTGTTGATAAGCACTTTTGTATGGATAATGAAATACTCGTTGCCGAAGAAACCGCGGCTAATAGTTAGTATATTCCTAATAAGTCATAGCGCGTGAAAATGCCAAAGGGAAAGTGTTGAGGAGCAATCAAGTTGTAGAGCGCACATACAATGTAAGGTTCATACTTATTCATGATTATGGGCCTAGGCATAGGCGTTTTCGTTAATTAACGGTTACACATCCGATATCGATACGGTAAACGTAAATTAAAACATAACTATAAATTATTATATTCTTTTTAAATTGTCGTAATATTAGTTTATTTTGTTTAAAAATAAACGTTTAAGATTATTAAAAGTAATAAATCAAATTGGTGATTTTCCTACATGCTTACCAAGGCTTAGAACTAAATTTTAATTTAGAAATCATTGTTTTCGAAAAGATTAGTTTTTTTTTGGCTCATTTAAAAACCACCATATTTAGAAATTATTTCAAAATTTACGTAATCGTATCGTTTACCGTTTTAACAGTTTTGAGTTTTAGTTACGATATAGTTCTCATATCTGAGCCTCGTAACGTTTTTTGTGTAGTTATTTCATATCAATTATAAAAATATTGTTATCGATATGATATGATATGAATTTTGTACAGTATTTTTTATAATATTATCTACTATATTATTGACACAATGGATAGATTTATAAGAATCATAATCTTATTATTTAGAAATGTTTTTAAGCATATTATTGTCCAAGCCAAGCATTATGTTCATGGTATGCTAATGTGGTCTTGTACAGGCCATTGTGGCGCAGTTGAAAGTATCTAACTGTAAAGGTTATTGGTTGTGGGTTCAATCCCCACTTTTACACTCAACACGGAATGTCTCGATATCATGTCAGAATGGCAGAAACTCTTGCCACTTTCTTCTCTCTTACTACCCTGTATGCAGGGAAAAGCGTGAAGCTCCTTTTTTTGTAATATAGTAGTAGTATTACGTGTGCATATGTGTTTCAGGAAAATAGGACAAAAAGTGGGTGGGTCAGAATAGCATTGCAAGATTTTCTTACACTGATTGATAAATACAGATGAAGTTAAAAAAACGTTTTATTTTTGAAAATATTGGTAACTGTCACAGAAACATGTGTCAACACAATGCATAGAATAGTTATTTTTTATATATATATATATATATATATATATATATATATATATATATATATAAATATATACAGGTTGTAAAAGGCCTGGTTTTGTATTAAACGTGTCAATTTCAATTTTTTCAAGAAAGTCAAGTTCAATTTTAAACGTGAAAAAACGATGTAACATATTCGTAATTTCGATCAGAAAATTTTAAGATTTTTTTTATAGAACAAGGGTATAAAATAGGCTAATGTAAGCACATCCTTAATATCCGGACTTCTAATCGGGAATATCTAGACGTATAAGCATGAGATTTGATTAAATTGCAGATTTTGAAAAACTTTAGAACAGTAGGTACTAAAAACGGACAACGAAGACGAATGTCATTATTATGAAATGAAAATAATTATATATTTGAATATAAAGTCAAAAATATTTATGTTTTATATATATCTCCTCATTAACTTACTTATTTTTTTATACTAAAAACTCATATATTTGGTTATCCGGATAGTCGAATATATAACGACAACAATGAGTTCGTTAATCAAATTCCTATTAGTATACGTAAACATAAAATAAATATTCTCAAACATGAATAAACAAAGTGTAACTCACCGGCCCCAACCTCTGCTTGACGGACAGCGGAGGCTCCGCGGCCACCACCGGACTCACCGTGGCCACGGCGGGAGCGGACGCGGGCGCGGGAGCGGGGGCGGGCGCGGTGGACGGCACGGGCGACTGCAGACGCAAGAAACAATGCATATCATATAGCAATACATATTTTTAAAACCCTCCAATCCGAGGCTAGTTCGACGTCACTGCTCGTCCTCCATAAAATAAACAATAAAGGTGATAATGTAGAGGCCACTGGAGTCAACAGTATATAAAGATATATTCGGCCATTTACCCAATATGCTATTCCATACATAACCCTAAGCTGTATACTATATAAATCAATAAAATTTTACAAATGTTTAATTATAAACCTGTGTTTTCTATCAAACTTACTTCTTACGTGAATTTTGGGACACCTTTATATGTTATGTCATGTCTAGAATAGCTAATGTATATGTAACTTAAAAAATCATATATTAAAATTTTTTATAAATATGTTATTCACACACAATTGAAAAATATTTTTAGAAAATGTATAAAAATTTTAATCCCGCTGCATTCAAGCTTTTATATGTTTTCTAAAAATGTTATGAAGACAGAGGCTCTCAAATCTTTTTTCCCTAAAACAACATATGCAAAGTCAAAATATAAAAATCTTTTAGAAACAAATCACAAGCCAATATGTAAGTAAGTACATATTGGCTTTTTATTGTTTTCTTAATTTTGGTATTAGGCTTATTTTCTTTTCACATTTCGCGTTTTTGCAATTTAATGTTAATAATATGAATATAATTTTAAAATACTATTAAGAACTGTGATTGAGGTTTGCTTTACCTTTAAATTTTAATTTTCAAAATTTGCAGACTTGTTGCTTAAAAAAAGTTGTTTTTCCATTTGTATATTCAATAACTTCACATATTACTTAAAAATATATTGGTATGAAATTCAAACTTTATTTTTATATAAGAAAATAAAGCAAATATTTAAAACAATATTCACCTTTTTACTAGTATTTTTTTCTGCCAACTGCAACTGCCGCCTCGTCTGTTCAAGCTCTATTTCCACCTTCTTTCTCTGCAGCATCAGCAGTTCTTGTTCTTTCTTGGCGAGGACATTTCTCATCTTCTCCTCTTCTTCCGTTAAAGCTGTGCTTGTTGTTGGTGTTGTCTGTAGATAAATTAATATATATAAGTTACAAATAACTGTTATATGTATACTTATTATATATATCTGACCTTTGTAGCTTCACATATATCCCACATATAACATAGTAGAAAGAGATATCTTAAGAGGACACTCCATTCTCTACTTCCGACTTAATTTAAATACATTTTAGAGTAACAGAACTCAATACACTTTGACTTGGCAGAGCAGATATAATTAAAAAAAACCATTAACTATCACTTTTACAGTTATATTTACTATATAGTACAGTCATATTTACTGATTTTACTGACTTATTCACTGCACCATGATGAACTTATTGTGGTGCAGTAAGTAAATTTATATTTAAAGAGTATTTTCTAATTGAAGCCCAATTTAGTCTGTCTTACATCAGATGAGAACGATTTTTGACTGCACAGTAAAACATTAGTTTTAACTTTATATTAAATTTAAACCCACAACCAGTGTGCTATATTAGAAATATAAATACTACAACTGCACTCATAAGTCCATATTTATTACTAAGCATTATAATAGAGTATAGCAGACATTAACATAACATAACATGTATTTCTTATACAAGCAGTTTATAAACAAAATGGGTGTAATTGTTGCATTTTGAATTAGTAAATACACTTCTGATGCAGTAATATTTTCTTTCAACTTAAAATAAAACAAGCACAAAAGAATAAAAACAAGTGCATTATAATGGCAATTTCTGATATGAAGCATGGGATTATAGTATTAGATATATTATATTTTACCTAAGTAAATTTTATAAGTGCTGATACAAGCTGTGTTATTTAATTAATGTAATATCTATACTGACTTTGATTTAAAAGCAAAACTACAGGATCTTTAATACTTTTGTGCTCTACATGAGATGAAGTCGTATATATAAAGATATATATGAATACAACAAATATAATCAACTAAAAAAACACCTTTTTCAGAAAATTTGGATTTACATGGATGTTAGACTGGTGCGGTTGGGCCTGGATGGGCCATGCTGGGTCTATTAAGTTTACTTTAACATCTAGTTGATACAATTTTGTTGACGGAAACACATCATGCCAAGTTTCACGTAGCTTGAACATTTGAGACCTGATTTTCTCATCCACCTGAGAATAAGAGTGTAAATTAATAAATATTCAAAATGCATTAAGAAAGAAATGTATTTAACAAATGATCCATTTCAAATTACCTGTTTAAAAGTCTTAGTAAACATATTAACGATGATAGCAGAGAACTTCTGAGTGTATGCACCACCAACATTCTTGATAATTGAATCAACTAAATACAGAACTGGCAGCTTGATGTCGGGAGGCACCTGTATAGGAAAAATATTTTCTAATCCTATATCCCTGGGCTCACCATGTCCACTGGTTCGTCCAGTCAACGACTAAATGTTGTTTTAAACTCATTATTCAAATACTGATGATGGTGCAGGAAATAATACAAAGTTTCTTTCGGCATTGCTTTAATCTTTTTAATTTTAAAATTGAAAATAAATAAGAACTCAGTTTGTAAAAGTCTTTATTTTACAACAACTTGGTGTACAACCAATATCAGGTATGTTACTAATGGCATACCAATGAAACTATATGGAAGTATGATATATAACAAAACAGGTATCTCCTAATTGAAACAAAAATATAAATAGGAAGAAACAATTAAATAAAAAAATTAAAAGTTTACAATCTGAGATAATTACAATAAAACAAAATTATTTCAACATATCAAATGTTATACACTACATTGAAATACCAAATTGTTAAGCAATACTAATAGATGAAATTCACATAAAAATACTGTCAAATGTACAGTTAGAAAACATAGTTAATACAAAAATGTTGTCAAAGAATACTTAATGATAGAAATAAGTAATATTAATATAGATTACAATTTTTCTGTCATAAACTGAATAAGAAAATATGCTTTTAAATTGTTAGTCAAAGTTAAATATTTATTTAAACATGTTGCACTATTTTTTCAAAACTGTTAATTTCATAAAATATTTTAAAACCATTGTGAAGCCATTTGGCACTAAAAGATTAATGATGTTCATACCAAAACTACAATGAGTGTCAAAATTTGTCTAATAACAAAATTAACCATACCAAAACAAGCGATATCTTGTCTAATCTTCACAGATTGATATTTAGATTAAATCTATAAAATTACATTAGGAGATACCTGTTTAGCGGCAGCATCATTTACAACGACATTCTCACAGTGAACACAAAACGCACCGTGTGTGCGTAAATAAAACTTTGTGACACTTTTCTTGCTCACGTCATAAGCGTGGCAGTTCCAACGCCAGCCGTTCACGATATTTAAAAATGCAAATTCACCTTCTCCAAGTGCTTCTCCACCGTTTCAACGATAACCCCTGCATGCTCGATATTCTCTTCTGCAAGGATCGTAAGCATGTTTATGAGGGGCTTGCTGTTCACTGTCAGATCCGAGAGACTGGAAGCGTACTCTTCTGCTATTTCCTTCGCCATGTTGCTCAGCTCCCACAGACGAATATACTATCATGCCAAGCACCGTCTTAGAATGCACATCACTGTAATGAAAAGATATTCTTCGTTACGTGGCTGCCTTTCAACATGGCGTAATTTTCCAAAGCCGTATGAAGAGAACTTACGTTATCTAAGATAACAACGTGCAGACAACTACGATTACACGATGTGACGGTCGAAAATCACGTTCTACACGATATGCACATGTTATAGTTTCAATCACGTACGTTTTTATTGTGATTGTTAAATATTATTGAAATTTTCAGGCGTAACTGCGTGCAAGATGCTATTCTTGAACTAAAATGGCGATTCAATATGGCGAGGGCAAAATGGCAATCCAGACTTATCAGGTATAGACAATTTATTTTATTTTAAAATATTACAAATTGGTTGTGGTTAAAAATACTTTACCTAAGCTCATTTTTATATGTTTTTTTTATATATATTTTACATTTTTAATGTGTAATTGACTATACGAATACAATTTATATATATTTTTTACTATCACAGTGAAAGTATCAAATAGACCTGCGCCTAGGGCCGTATTATGAAATAATAATTTTGTATGTTGACAGTGATTTTGACATTAACATGACACAGTTTCAGTTTATTGATGATGAAGAATCATTATAATTTAGATCTACAGAATATCTAAAATCAAGAAAACAACAACAATGTCGAACGTACACACTGGTGAATTATTAAATTTTCAAGACTACTCTCCAGAGCACAATGAAAGAAGTGCCCGAATCGATGTGGAAGCTGTTCATACAAATCAATATAACAATCCTATGACCAGCTCAAGCTATTCTTATGAAGAACCTAAAGTAGTTGAGGAACCACAGGCTGCTGCACAAAGTAAAATCAATATATATAATGATAAATATCATAACGATAAAATTATCGCTTGTATATTTACATTTAATAACAGTACTTGCCTATGTTTTTCATTAGATTTTACGTCTTTTTCAGCTAATCACAACTTTTGGACGATAAAATACTATCAAAAGTATTTTGATGTGCGTACAAGTGAAGTGGTGGAAAGAATCATTTCGTCGGTGTTGCCTCAAAAGGTGTCACGCAATTATTTTGATGAGAGTATAAAGGGAAAACCTGATTTATATGGACCTATATGGATATCAGTGACATTGGTAAGACTATCATAGCTTAAAGTAATGTTACAAATGATAATATATCATTATTTTTTACAGGTACATTTACCATTTTATATGACAAGCAGAGGGAACATAGTGTCAACATCTTTACTTTCCCCTTGCTTTTGAGACATTGCATAATGAGTATCAAAATTTAACACAAAGCTTTGACTTGCTAAAGTGGGGAAAATGAAAATACAGATGAATGTCCCTTAGCACCTCAATAGCCTTATTAAAATATTGTTTTTGGTTATTCCAGATTTTTACTATTGCTGTAAGCGGTAATATTTCAAATTACCTTCAAAGTATAAACAAAACAGTAGTCTGGAGGTACAATTACCATTTAGTTTCCTATGCAGCTACCGCAATTATATGCTATGTGTGGCTCGTACCTTTAGCATTATGGGGAGCTCTTAAGTGGACTACAGTTTCTGATGGACAAGATGAAATTGAGACACAGGTTGGCTTTAAATTTTATTATAAAAAAATTATAAATAAAAATGTTTTTTATAAAACCAGAATGTTGTGTTATCTCTTGTATAACTGTGATTTGCATTAGAGTCTTTTAACCTGACTAATATTTTGGAAAAAAAAACATTTTTACACTTTTTCTTATATAGCAGGGGAGTCAAAAAGAACCTGGTGTCAAGACACTCGATTCTTCCCTTTCCTCTCAAAAGCTAGGCATAGTGTGTTGAGTGGCAAAACTTAACACATTCTTTCTTTGTCCTATCAGAGCAGAGAAATGAAAACAATTTAAATATAATTGTTTCCTTGGGTGAGAATCAAACCGACACCGAAATGTGTTTACAGTCAGAAGCTATTGCATTGCGCCATAATAGCCTCTTGGATAATATATTCTACTCTATTATATGTTATATATTTTTATATGTATGAGTAGATTGTGTTAGGTTCAAATGACTAAGTGTAGATTTTTTTATAAAATGACAAATTCTTACCTAATTTGTATATATTATGTACCTTATATGCATAAGTAAATAATTTATATTTTATTATGCATACAAAAAGTAAATCCTATTCTTGTTTTTTTTAGGTATCATCTTCACCAACAATGATATCTCTATTCTGCCTATATGGATATTCCTTATCTATATACATTCCAGTTGCAATATTATGGACCATACCAATCTCTTGGCTCCAATGGCTCCTCGTCCTCATGGCAGCGCTGGTTTCCGGAGCTGTGTTAATATTCTGGCTACTACCTGCACTACGAAAATCTAAATATTTTCTCATAATAACTGGTTTAATTATAGCCTTTCATTTCCTGTTAGCTGCGGGCTTTATGTTATACTTTTTCCATGTTCCAGTTTCACCTGATGTGTTTGTCGTACTGACAATAGTAAAGCCTACTTAAGTTATTTTTTTATATTATTTTATATAGGACTTGTATTATTATAATTATTAAACTTAGATTGATATTTGTTATGTAAAGCTTTTTTTATATGTTTGACTATTCAAGATGATATATTCATATTTCTATATGCTCAAGTCAATAAAAATAATTTTCCAATAAATAATATAATAGTTCTTAATCTATGATTTATATAAATAACACTACATAATATAAATTTAAAAAAACTAACTTATCTGAATGGGGTCTTTTGACACTAGGTTCTTTTTGTTACCCTCCTATGTGGGGAAAACTTGAACTCTTTTTTAATATTTGACCCCAAAATTTTGAGCATAAAGTCATTCTGTTTAGAACTTCATTATATATATTTACTTGTTTCACATTATAAAAAATTTACTGATTGAATTTTTTATAAAAGCATTCCTCTTTAATTATATTTTAGTTTAAAATCAATTATAAAAGTAAGTGATAAAAGCATAAAGTGAATTAAGTCACAGGCTTTTAAACGGATTCATTTTAAATCAAGATGAAGAAATGTTATTATATATTTATAGTATTGTAAGTTATATATTAAACTAAATATAAAGATGTGTTTTGTATTTATCTTTCCATCTCCTCTTTATAATAAGTTTTTAAACGATGTCTTTGAGTTACTTATTTAATGATGAACGTGATTAAGTCTTCATCGTGGCACAGTGGCACAGCAGCTATGATTATATTAAGTTTCAATTATTCTCATTTCACCGCTCTGGTGAAAGACAAAGCACGGCGTTGAGTTCTGCTACTCAGCGTCTCTTATTTAATGATGTATTAAAAAATGGAGAAGTCTCTTGACACTAGGTTCTTTCTGAATCAAAATCTATTTATTTTATTTAGGCAGCTGTGTGCATTAATGTCTATCATAAGTGCATGTATTATAAAATGTGAAAGCATAATTTAGTTTATATTTAGAATAAAACAATAATGAAGTATTGATATTTTGTAATAACACATTCAAAATATATAACATCACTAGCGACCCGCTCGCGGCCTCTCCTGCGTAAACTACATGACAAATCTATGCGCGGTCGCGCACTCAGCGATGAGCGATGTGAGCGACTTCTTCCCCCACCTCACGGTCGGTTAAAATAATATTTGTCCGAATGAAACCCGTGAAAGACATTATATCTACTTTAAATACCAGAAGCGATTAAAGTATCTAACTACCATATTAATTTATAGACTACAATGGTTCACTATTTTGGCTCTTTAATGGCTTGAACATACTTACTTGATATTTTGGTCAATTCACACAATGCCTTTATAATTTGTAGCCTATGTGTTATTCTGATGTATAAGCTATATTATTGTAAAGTTTCATTAAAATGCATTCGGTAGTTTTTACGTGAAAGGAGTAATTACTTTTACAAACTTTCGCGTTTATAATATTAAGTAGGATAGAAATGTAATAAACACTAAATGTCAAGGGAAGTTTACTGCAATACAATAGTCTTAAAAAAAAAAGTACTTTGAATGTTTGTTAAAATAATATTTTTATAAAACGTATAAA
Organism: Podotricha telesiphe; assembly: GCA_038994665.1. Lineage (NCBI taxonomy): Eukaryota > Metazoa > Arthropoda > Insecta > Lepidoptera > Nymphalidae > Podotricha > Podotricha telesiphe. Next base: position 116,656 of record JAOYRR010000423.1, on the reverse strand, counting down.
AGACTGTTCAACGAACATAAGGCTCAGGGGTTAGAGCGTTTAGAGAATTTCCAAGAGGCGCGGGTTTGAATCCTGCTACCTTCAAATTTTTATACGTTTTTACATCCTAAGTGCGTTGTGATAACATTTTAAAATATGTTTGCATTTTCAGGGCGAAACGTCTCTATTTGGGTAGAAAAATGTACAGGAAAAACTAGAACAGATATATAAATAAAGCAGACGTTAAAAATCACATAAATATATAATTTATAATAATCTATAATGTACACGCACTCGTATAATTGAATCAGTCCGTCAATCTGCAATAGACAGGGTTTGCAGAGCTCCGAGCCAGGCTTTACTCGAATAACTTTGTGGCTCCTCCTCGACTGATTGTAACGAGCTCGTTGTCTCTGACAACATGTTACCTGAAAATGTTAAATTATGATATTTTATTCACACACTTGAAAACATTTTTATAAAACATATAAAAATTTGAACGTAGCTAGATTTGAAGCAAACAACAAAAAAAGTTGTAATAAGCGTATAAGAATTTCGACGCAGCCGAATGTAGAACGTATGGCTTAGCGGTCCGAGCGATTGAACGCTTGAACTTTCAAGAGGCGCGGTTCAAATCCAGCTACGTTAAACAACTACGTTACTACGTATTCACACAAAAATATAACTCACGATGTATATCAGCGGTCATACTGTCGGTGGTAGCGGCTTCGAGTCCGCCGCGTAATTGTGCGAAGAAGCACAACAGATGGCCCTCCGCCGTCCCGAGCTGCAGCAGCTGAGTGCTCGGCTGCAACGCCTGCAGCCCGCTCGTGCACGTCGCTAGAGCTTCCTCAGCTGCTGTGTGGAACACGGAGAGACAACGTGGCTTGTGTAATTGGATTAAGTGGATGTGAATGGAGAAACATTTCCCAAGTAAGTACTAAATGAAAGAATACTTACACTTCACACCAGGATTCGAACCCAAGAACGCGGAGCATATCTTGAGTGCGTGCACCAACACCTGCGTCGCGATCAGCTGACAGCTACAGCTGGAAATTAATACTATTACGAATTAACACTATTTTATCTAAACACTACATATGGTGTAGATGTTAAAGAAAATTCAAATTGTAAGGCGATTATCTCAATTAATTAATTACTCTCGGACGTTTTACATGATGAAAACAAAAAGTATATAAATTAAGAAACAAAAAAGGCACGGCCAAGGACCTAATTGTGAAATGATTAGCGAGCGGCTTTTAGCTCCACCACTCGACTCGCAATGTATCGACTTCGGACACTAGGTTCTTACCGCGGTGTCTGCTTTGCGGGGGAAAAGTCACAACCAAATAAAGAAAAGAAACAACTGTTATATTTAAAAATAATTTTTAGAATACGTATCAAAATTTTAAAACGTTGCGAAAGCATGGCTTAGCGGTCAGAGCGCTTGGACGGTTCCCAAGATTCGCGGGTACAAATCCCGCAGCGTTAAAATTCTTATACATTGTCTAAAAATGTTTTTCAATTTCCTAAATGTGTGAATAACACTTTAAAATGTAAAAAAAAAACTATTATACATATTAAAAAACTAATAAAACGATTTTGACGTAGTGGCGGATTCAAAAACCCATAGACAATAGTTATTTTTTTAATGGATCCTATTATTTTGCGTTGGACCTAACTCCCCTCACTCGCACGTTAATATCTAAGAACAATCTGGAAAATAGAGTCACTCATTTCTAAAATAAAAAAGAGAACTAACTTACATTAGTTGCTCGCTGTCAGTATTGTCAGTTGGTGGTTTCAACCGATTGTATAATAATATTATATGTCTAGTATCATCCACAGCTTGTTGTAATAATTGTTCTTTTCCTATACATTTTAGTTTTGCTTCCATTTGCCTAAGAAGTATTTGTAAAGGACATGAATCTAAAACAAAAAAGAAATATTTAACATAGATTTACATTAAAAAAAACTTTATACTGCAAAAATTATATATAAAAAAAATAATAATTATTATTAATATTATATAAACAGCAAGTTAGGCCGGCTTGGCGCAGTGGGGCGGCAACTGTGAATATAATTTAATTATTTCCTTTTCACCACTCTGGTGAACAAAGAGTTCAGGCGGAAAGTGGAGAACGGAGTGTCTGAGCACTAGTTTCTTTATAAATACTGTGCGGCAAAAGCGTGAGTAGCATACTTTGATAGTAATTATTTTTGTATTTGTTTTTAGTAAAAAAGAAATACCCGGTGATGAACCCGGTACCAACACTAATATACTCACAATAACAATAAAAAAAAACCTAACAATATGTGATAATTACCTTTTCTAAATAACAATACTCCTTGGTCATAATCTACTTTGAGGTCCCCACTAACATTATTCAAGCAAAAATGTTGGAAATCATCAGAGTTTAAATTCAGAAGTAATTCCAAAACATGGCTGCTGACAAAGAGCATGGGCCGAGAGCTGATCATTGTTTTTAATATATTTATTATAGACACTTTGTCCATATGTTTGTGGATTACTTTCAATAGATGAGTTATTGATAAAAGAAATCCACTGTAGAGAATGGCAGTTGTCTGCAAATATAAATTATATTTAGTTTTTATTGAAATGTACGTCGTATATAAAAAATATTCAAAATTATAGCAGCGCCGTACAGCAGGGCAGTCAGAGAGAACCTAGTGTCAAAACACTCCGTTCTCCATTTGTGTTGAGTGGCGGAACTCTAATAATATAATCATTTCCCCGAACGGGGTTCGAATCCGCAACCATTATGACCAAACAACCAGAAAAACATTTAAAGCAATATGAAAATTTTTAAGTATTTCATCAACATTATCCAATAAATAGATAACTATATATTCAAGTGACAAAGCACAAAGAATTTTAAAGAATAAGCTAACAACAATTTAACAAATTAAAATAAAGAAAATATTTTTTTACCATTAATTGCGATTTCGATTTCTACTCAAAGAAACGATTATAAAATAATTATATTTAAATTAATTAATCTCATTTTCCCACTCTGACTAAACAGCGCGGCGTTAAGTTCTGTTATTTTAATGCAATATCCCGGGTTCTTTCTAAATAACCTGCTATGAGGAAAAAAGAATAAAAATTTTGTACATACTTACAGTACTGTCTAACAGTTGACATATTTTATTGATATCACTAATAAAAGAGTGTGTCTGTCTGTCCGCGTCTCGCTCTAGCAAGTGCTTTATTATATCTTCGTTTGGAGAATATTCTAGAATATAACACAATATGGCCGTCATCCTTCTGGCTAAGATGGCTTGTTCCTCTTTGTATAGGGCCCTAGAATAACGAGAATTCATATTATTAAGTTTAAATATTTTCTCGCGTATATCAGTATCAATAGTAATCAGTAAGGAAATAGTATCAAGACACTCCGCTCTCCACTACCCGTCGGAAGTAAAGAAATTGCATAATGAGTGTCAGAACTCAATGCTGTGCTATTCTACCAGATTGGAGAAGTGAAAATAAAATATAACCATTATATAATTGTCATTTTAGATTAGAGGCCGGATATTTTTATTTTTTTTTATTCTACAGACAAGGCAAACTCGCGTTCGGGCCACCTGCTGGTAAGTGACAGAAGAGTACAGGGATAAAGCCTTTGAGGTGGAAATAGATGTATATAAATTTTCAAATAATGTCATTTATTTGAACATTTGATTTATTGTAACGCACCTGCCACACAACAAATCCCGCTTCTCAACCACTAACACGTTGGAAGTAACTTCAATATATTTCTCATCCATCTGCTTCTGGAAGGCCGTTGTCGTTCTGTGACTCACCAACTCCAATTCAGTTTGCACTTCGTTAATTAAATCTTTAACCATTTTTAAAATCTGTAAAAGTGAAATAAACATTAATTTTTAACATTTAAAAGTGTTTTCACACGCTTTGACAACTGAAATCCCTTTAGAAAAAGTATAAAAATTTGAGGGTAGCGAGACTCGAACCCGCGCCTCTTGGGAAGTGACTGACAGGTACTTTTTTCAGCTGCACGCTTTTCCCCGCATACAGAGTGGTCAGGGTAGATAATAAGAACTTGGTTTCAAGACACTCCGTTGTCTACTTTACGCCCAAAGTTAAAACATTGTGTGTTGGAAGACAGAACTTTGTCGCCGCGCTTTGTCATAAATACCAGAGCAGAGACAGTTTAAGTATAATCATTCCACAGAGTCGGAATCAAACCCTCCACCAAGGGCGTTTACACTCAGACACTGTCCCAATGCACTACAATAACTTTATAATATTTATTTTATATAATTAAAATATTGTTCAAAATTTCAAAAAAATATTGGTTTGCAATACATTTTTGGATGGTTTTCACAGTGTTTTTTCACTAAAAGACGGGAACTTACATTTAAATACCTATCTATGCATATGCTTTTGCCGTTTAAAGTAGCTATATAACTTATATCTTCATATATACATTGTAAATTAATATTCTTTTTCATCACTCTACCAATCCCAGTCGCCACTGGAAATCTATGGAATGTACTAAAAATGCGGAATTTGTTTTGTATGTTTGTGTGTAATTTCAATTTTTCATTATAGTCCAAAATGGAATATTGATTTTCAGTTGGCTCCATTATTAACGGTAGAATTACTGTGAGTTTTGATAATTCTGCAATAAAAAAAATGTATTATTTTAATTAGTCTAGAATTTAAGTTATTGGTAGTGAGACTTAGCACAGACTTTTTACTGAGAGTAACTTGCAGGTTTTTAATTTTTTATGATATTATATCAATAAAACAATATGTATAAAAATACAAAGTTGAACATGCTTTTGCTGCAGGGCAATGTAGGCTGAAAGAAATTTATGTCAAAACACTCCATTGCATGTTGTGTGGTGGAGCTCAACACCGCTCTTTGTCTTACCAAAGAGAGGAAGGGACAATAAATGAAATATTATCAACAACCATTGCGTTTACTGTTACAATTGAGGTAATACATTATAAGAGTACCAATAGGCTAAGGGTACATGGAAATTCCTTCAAAAAGGACTTGAACTCACAATCTTACTACACTATGTAAATATCTAATGGCAATACCATAACCAATATAAACATATGTAGTGTTAAGAAGTAATATTAATTACAACTCACCTTCTCTTTGTGGAATGCTTAATTTTAAAAAGTATGATTTGTTTTCTGTTTGAACACTATTAGAAACAGTTTTTGTTTTTTTCAAAAATGATTTTGTATCATTTTTCTGGTAAATAGTGTTGTTTTGCCTTTGACTGAAAAATAAGTTACATAATATAAAAAATAATAATTATAAGAACAAATTACATATTCATAACTTTATTTCTTCAAAGAAATAAGTAAAAGTAAATTTTTTTGACTTATTAATGGCTTTAAGCATATAATTTTAAATTGTTTTGACTAAGTACTTTGTAAACAAGCTCTTTTATTACCTCATAGATATGTCACTAGTGGGGAGCATCACCTGAGTCAATTTCACTTTTTGTGATTCTAAAATCTTACATTTCTCCTTCATGCTTATTAAGTCCAAATTCTAAAACATTTTTATAATAAATAAATCATCTATGCATCTATATGATAAAAATGTAATTGATTGCTATCTGTACATAGAAGATATATGAACAAAACAGTTTTTGGGGGCATTTATTTATGTAATAGAAAATAGTGATTTTAATATATTTTTTGTTTCTTCTCTGAAACAGACTAACCGATTTAAATGCAGTTTCGACTATTGTACTTTGGTAAACTTCCCTTAACATTTTGTGTTTATTTTATTTCAGTTGGTTCATAAATAAACAAGCTTGATTTTTTTTATGCACATTGTGATTTGAATTTGTTGATTTCAATGTATATGTTCATGTATAGTAAAATAATAAAAAAAAATAGATTTTTTGGAATTATACCTTAATATCTAATTGAGTTCTTAAATCAAGTAATTTATTATTTGCAGCAGCTAATTTATCTGACCAATCTATTTGAGCTTTCTCTTGAGCTTTTATTTTCTCCAACCTCACATTATCCACTGAAGCTTGAGATGTCTTTAACTGAGTTCTTAATATTGAAGCCTCACCTTCTTTTGTCACATACTTTTCAAGTAATTCACCATTTTCACCTTTTAATTTTTTGTTTTCCTCTTGCAATTCTAGCAGCTGCCTATACAAATTGTCTGAGTTGAGGTCCTTATTTTTGTCATTTATTATTATATCATCACTTAGATTGAAACCACTACATTTATAAGCTTTGGACATTCCAGGTAATGGAGACGATATTCTTTCGCATTTATCTTTTAATTTAGTTGAAACCACATTCACTGTATTAGAAACAGGTTTTTTGAAAGAGAATTGAGAAGCAGATGAGCTCGAATTCGGTTCATATATTTGAGTGCTGGTTGAGGAAGGTTGCATACACATACTGTAGTTTGGTATAATACTCATATTAGGATCTTTAAATGCTTCCTCACAAGCTTGACTGGCCAATAACAAGATTTCGTCATCATTATCATCTCCCCAATTATTTGATTGATCTGAATCTAAATACAAAGGTTGAAACGTCATTATTCAGCAGAAATAATATGCCATTGCACGTTTATTACTTAATCAAACATTTCTATACCTTTACTTGAAGATGGATTTTGGCTTAGAGGAAAATTATGATCAGAAATACTTATATCAAGTTTTGCCTTCTTGCGTTCACCGTATTGTTGTGGGAAAATAAATCTTTTCGCCATTTTACATGAATATAACGCAATGTATATAAATAAATTTCATTTTAAAAAATATAAAACTACTTTGGCGCGTCGCATTATTACTATTTTGTAGAAATGTCTATTTAAATTCAAATGTAGACATTGACGTTTGCAGCTCAAAAAAAGTTGTAAGATATTATTTTGTCTTATGAAAACACTAAGAGTGTGGCTTCATACATAAATAGGATTTACCTACACTTACATTGTTAAATTCAATGAAAAGGACTATAATGTTACCTTTATTATATAACAAAAAGTAAAATAAATTCAATAAGCTACTATAACTTAACAATATCAAATTACTTATAAAATTTATAAAAATGGTTAAAATTTTAAATATACATGGAAATTAAACTTTATGGAAAAGGCTATTATTTTATCCGACTGCTTTATGAATAACAGTATTTTTAAAAGCAAAAATATCAAGAATTTGATCTCTGTTGCAATTTTCAGGAGACACTTCTTAGCATTGCATAGATTCTTTGAAGATTGCAGAAAGAGGATGAGGCTGTGGCTGGGAGTTGCGTCCCAAGTGCAGGTTTAAGAGGCCCCTTTAAAATTTGCACTCATTTTATGATATAGTAGTAGTGGGGAAAATAAATTACTATCTGTATGAAACATAATTTTGAAAGTTTAAACGCATAAGGTTGAATGCAATTACATAATGTTGATGAAATCTAATATGATACACATCAGATTTCAACGGGCTATTAAAACAGTATATGGTTGCAAATAGGCCAAAGTTAAGAATATAATATATCTTCTATCTGTGGCTCAAAATGGATAAAATAATATTAAAAACAAAATAGTTATTGTGCTTAGAAGTGTTTCTTATTTCTGATAATTTTGTTTTGAATTAAGGAAAAATAAATTTCTTGTAACATTATAAATTATCACAGATAACCTAGCACTGTAAAAGTCTTAACAAAACATTGATTCAAAATTGAATCTTTATTTATTTATTTCATTTTACTGTTGCTTAGACTTAATTTTTGTTATCAATGTATATATGCAAAGTACTTGATACTATTACTATAAATGTTTAATAGCTTAAAATTAAAAAAAGAAACTTCAATACCATAGATACTAACAAGACGCGCAAAAGTTTGTATTCATCTAGATTGTTTTTGATTTAGTTCGTCGTGGAAACTAGTGGGAAGTAGATGTGCATGATGTCTGTTGCTTATAAACTTGGTGATTTAGTATGGTATGTAGTAAAATCAAGCTATAAATACTAAAAACTGACTTTAATACCTAAATTGCCACGTAATTGTTTATAATTTTATTTGTTACAGGGCAAAAATGAAGGGGTTCAGCCCCTGGCCCGGCCGGGTGAGTCTCTTTGCTATGCTATTTTAAAGAAATAAGTGCTGACAATAGCTTTAACTGAAATACTTAATGTGTTATCAGTTAATGTTATACAGCTTATGTGTTTTACATTGTTTTGTTATATATTAACAACATAGCATTATTGAGCGGGAATTTATTTTAAGTGTAAGCGCGGACGCTAATAGTCTGCACTAACGTCAAGTCTTGTGCTCATTACGGTATTACAAACTGGCGTCCACAAAACGTTAGATGTACAACAAACTGTGACCATTTTGCTTGTAAACAACAACCCCTATATATTCATATTATATGTCACTTTCATACTAACACCTGAAGCCATATGAAAAAGAGAGACAAAATCTGTTTTGATGCAGAATGGAACTGTAAAATGACTTATGTTCGTTTTTCAGGTGGCAAAACCAACCCCTGAGCTGAAACCTCCTAAAAAGGCTATGAATGTCCAGTGCATTTATTTCTTTGGAACAAACAATTAGTAAGTAATTATTATATTTAATTTTAAATAACTATATATTTTTTAATTAAATTTAAATTATGTACTTAATACATAGTATGATGTAAAGTTTAAAATACAGTCATATTATATTTTACTGTTTAAATTATATACCTGATTAATTGTTATTATTTATATAATTAAAAAAGTAAATTACTTTGCTAAATATTATATTTTTATTGAAATAATACCAATAAGTAATGAACAGTATTTAGCTTAGTTGTTATCTTCTAGGACTTATTTGAGCATTTTGCTATGATGGTACATTAAATTTATTGAATACTTATAAAATTAAGACAAGTGAAAAGTATAAAATGCAGTTGATTTTTAAATGTCAGACAGACACCATGTAAAAATATTTTATTTATGTTTCAAAACATTTAGTAAATAACATTTTTTTTCATATTTAACTTCCATTTAAAAATATGTAATATTATTATTTTAATATAATTTTTTTTATTATGAATTCTATTTTTGTATATTTCCTATATGATGCCATCATGGCCCTGTTTGACAGTATCTAACTGTATACAATATGGCTGTGGGTTCGATTTTCCACACAGGGAAATATTTATATAAAAAATATTTTGATTTGTTCGATTTGGTGACAACACAAAGCATATTATGACTTCCACCACTAAATATGCAAGGTCTGGGAGTTAGACAGAAAGTGAAGAACTTGAGTGTCTTTAAAGTAGTTATACCCTGCTTTGCAAGAAAATACATGATGTGAGATTTTTTTTTTAAATGCAATGTTGATTTTATTACAAACATGGTACAGTTAGTGCTTCCCCATATCGTGCCATAAGTATCATTTCAGTCCAGGCAATAGGATGCAATTATCCTATTGGTACTCTGAACAGCTGTAACACTGTATTTCTTTTTATTTATTCATTGTATTATAGATGTAAATATATGATGTATATAATATCAGAATCAGTTACTTTATAGAATCTCTATATAATTATATTGGAAATTAACGATTTATGTAAAGATTAATTATACAATAATTAAAGTTCAAAAATATGTATGTAAATAGCTGTGTATATAATATTGTTTTAAATGCTTGCAGTGCCTAATTTGGTGTTATAATATAAAGAAAAAAAAATCACTTAGCTAACTTTCAATATTTATTTATAAGCCTATTTATTGTTGACTTTTAGAACATATTATTAGACTGCATGTAATAGCTACCGGAGCTACTTCCAATTGCCGAGTTGTCATTGGGCAGGAAAGTGCACCACAGGCAGGAAAGTCCACCACCAGTGCAGAAGTTGAATATAAGCAGTGTATGGTGACAAAAGATTTGTTACATTTACAAATAATGTTTTTACAATATATCTTTTAGTAATAATAAGTTATTCTTATATTAATTTAGTCTAAAAATGACTTGGCTGTAATCCCATTTAAAAGTCTGAAAGTTAATTGTGCTATTCTTAATTTTAAGAACAAAAAATAGTTTTTATGCGAAAAACCTGGGACTATAGCGCACTATATCTGCACTTTACGCCACAAACGATTGCGCGCGACATCAAAAATGGTTATTTTTGTAATTATTTTCATTTTTGAATCCTTAATAGTATAGCCAAATAAAGCCTGGTTGTAGTAACTATTAAATATCTAGATCTTTTTTATATTTTATTTGAAATTTATCTATTTTTATTCAATTAACAAACTCAAAACAAGAATATTGCCAGTTAGGAAAACGCATTCTACTAGAAATACACTCAATATCACATACATAATTTTTTTAATGAGCAATGATGTCTCATATATAATATTCTGATAACAACAATCTTAATAGACACGTATCGTCATAAAAAACGTTTAATTTTTTTTAACGCAACAGAATTAAAACGCGCGCGCGTTTCTTGGTCAGAGCGCTCTAGCTCACGGGTGATCAACCTTTTCTTAGCAACGGGTCTCCAAACTTTGAAATTTTTTAGCGGGGAAAATTCACATTTTATTTATTAATAGTATTTGAATAGTAACGGAAGAATATCTATACAAATAAATAAGTGTCTGTTTGTAATATTAATATAACAGCCTTTTACTAAATGCATGTGTATACACGGTACATGTATATGTGCCGTGGTTCGTAGTTTTCGTATCAAAATAATTATTTTTTACGATTTGTAACTGTCTCTTGGTTCAGGCTGATCTCTGGAACGGCAGGACGTATGGGACTTACACTGGCAGATAGCTATATTCATAAGTAACTTAGGCTACTCTCATTTAAGAATTCTACTCGGACAAAGACGCGGGCGCAGCAAGTCTGTAATATATAGATATACGCTTGGCGGGCAGCGGGCTGCTCATGCCTTTTTTTTTTAACGTGAGGAAATCCTTTACGGATACCCGCCGATTGGGGACTCCGACGCGGTTATGTGGAACTCTGGACCGGCAGAGGGCCGTCTGTTTACCCACTAAAACCTCACGGTGCTCCTCCTCCACCGCCACTGGCAAGGGCCACGGAGACTACAATCTTCTATGAACCCTAGGGGCTGCTCATGCCTACACTTAAAATATCTTATACATGTTCATAAAAATATATTTTCTATTAGCATGTGAATAACCCTAAGAATATTAAAATTATATATATATATATATATAATATTATGTTAATATGAAATGCTTAGTTATGTAGCTTTAAGCATATCAAAAATAAGTGACGTCACTAGTTACTACTGTATGCCAATTTTATAGTTATTTTGTTGTACACATTTTACAAACCCTAAATAATTTCCCTAAAACATCTTTGATTTAGTAATAATAATAGCTTTTGTTTTATTTTTTTCATTATTTGGTAATAAGATCTTGTTATAATACAATTCTTGTTAGAGTACATTCATTATTTAAAATTTAGTTTACAGGCAACATAGTATTTCTTAAATGTATTATTTTTCTTTAATTCATTAAACAACTATAAATTAGTTAATTTGAATAATTAATTATAATGTAATAAAAATAATTTGTTAAACATATAAAGAAAATAAAAAGACTATAATAAACAATAAAATTCAATAAAAAATAGTATAATAATATATAATTGGTAACAATTTACTATATACTTTCCATTAAATGCGGGATGTCTGAAGATAATAATACAAAATATAAAGTAATTAAAGGTTTTATATATAGGCGTAATAATTTTATTTTCAAATAATTATATTACATACGGATATTTTCTACTGGGATTGTTTTTATAGTCATTAGCACATGTATGTATCACTAAACTTATATTGTAATAAAAAGTTTCCAGAAGCCGTTATACTAATTTAATGTAAATCTGTCAATTTTTTTTTATAATAGTATACTTACTCAACATTTTGTTGTTGATATGAAACAGGAAGCTTTCCATTTGTATAAAATCTGTAATATATTAATGGGGCGCGTCACTGTGCAGTGGCATAGATAGGCACGCGATTAATTGACATTTATATAGAAAAATATTGCTAATAAGCGCGACGTTCGGTTCCTTTATGCAATACGGAACTTCTCAAAACGCTTAACAAACAAATATTGTACAATTTAAATTCGCCTTCGGCTAGTAACGAAGTTGTATTGTCAACAGTGCGTGGATCGAAGACCACAACATAAAGCCCTATCAAGAGCATAAGGAGCAGCTGATTAAATCTTGCAAGACCGCTGCGTTCAAAGAGGCCGTGGCCCAGATAGAGGACTATATCGTTAATCCTGAGGTGAGTCTGTTATTTAGTACCTATAGAAAACTGGAAGAAAAATGTTAAACGCTGATTTAAACTTATTATTCTTTTTACATAAATTATTATTTATTTATTATATAGTTGTACCGTATTCTCGGCTGCCTTTTAGTAAAGCAATGAAATTACGGGAAAAGTACAAAAATGGGAAGAAAAACTTTGCCTATGTTCATCTTAGACGCTAATATCTCTATATAAAATTTAATTACAATCGATTCAGAGGCTTGGCCGTAATGACGTTGCAGACAGACAGAGTTACTTTTTATAATAATAGTACGGATTAAATTGGAATCGACCTCTTAAGTTTATTCTGTTGCTTAATAAGTAACGACGTCGATCGCCTAAAATATATTTGACATTAGATGGTAGTAGACAGCTATGTATAGCCTGTTAGCTATTTCAAACATCACAATATTGAAATCTAAAATGTCAGTGACTATTCTAATATAAATGTCCGCCATTTATTTTAATGAAACTGTACTATTATGTAAATATAGTATAACATTTTTTTCTTCTATAGAATGTTTGTCGTTTGGTAGATTTTATAATCCTTAAACAATTTTGTAACGATGTCGTATTAGAATCTGTACCTAGTGCACTGAGATAGATGTGTGTGATTAAGAAGATTAATCATCATCATCAATCTGTTGTCATAGAAATTCGGTGATTTCGACGAGCACGCACGCAACCCCGAAGAAGAGTTCGACAAACTCAAAGACGTGCTCAAAGAGGACAGCTCTGACGAGAAGCCCGAAGAGGAAGCTTCCCCCGAGGTGAAGAAAAAGAGCTCTACGCCGAAGGTAATAACGTCTAAGTTTATATTTATAATATTTCGTAGCATTATTGGAAATGTTGCAATTAAAATTATCCGTGTAACTGTATCCGGCACGAGTGTGAGTTAGCGGCGCTGAGTTCCGCCACTCAGCACGCAACGTCTCGTATTTGGGCGGAGTGTCTTGGCACTAAGTTCTCTCTGGCTACCATGCTATGCTTTGGGGAAAAGCGTGAAGCGGAATTGTTATTAAAGACGTATTAAAGTTCTTGCTGAAAAACATCAGATTGAGCATCATTCCATAGGTCCAGGTTTGAAAGTTTGATATGCCAAATTCTATTCATTTTATTCTATCTATTATATTCTTTTTTAAAAACCTTTTTTCATTTAAGGTAAATAGACTTGTATTTATATTACATAATTTGAATTATATTTTCTTCTTTTTTTTTCATACCTCTAGTTAATTTAACACATTGAACTGATAGGGTTAGGGAAAACCTAGTGACATAACACTACGTTCTACACTTAAAAAAGAAAAAAAAAGACTTAATCTTTTTTAAAATTATATAATAATAGATACGCAGCAATTAGTTACTTTTTTTTATTACAATTGTTATTTGCAATATTTGTGAATTTAAATTAAAAGTATTTTTATCATAGTGTTGCGATTGCTACTCAACACGCAATGCCAAACAATACGGGGATGGTAACTTGTTTAGGTAAAGTAGAGAAAAAAAAAATTGAGTTATTGTTTATATTCTTTATTATTTAATGTAAATATAACCATTTTTAGTGAATTTGGAAGTATAGAGAACCATTATGTTAATAAAGAAGTCTTTCTTCATCTGGTTGCTTTGTTAGGAATAATTATGCTTGTTGAATGCAATGAGATTTGATCCCATGTCGAAGTTGTTATGTAAAAAATACTTATTTAGAATACGTATAAAAATTTAAACGCAGCGGGATTTGAACCCGCGCCTCTTGAAAACCGTTCAAGCGCTATGACTGCTAAGCCATGCGTCCCACCATGTGGGAATAACACTTTAAAAAATGTTAACAAAACTAAAAAATACTTCCTTAATGATAAAAAAAGTAATGATTACTTTTTTTTATCAACAATACTATACTAAAAAACATTCCTTATTACAACGTTTTTCTGTAACTTAGGTTTCTTTTAATAATCTATACATAAAGTATAATTGTAACTGATCGCTGTCTGTTCATGGAAGATAGTAAAAATATTATTAGGGACATTCATCAATGTAATATAACCCAAAATAATGATTTTGAATTTTCTTTTCTCGCTAAACCGATTTAAATGCAGTTTTGACTATTGTATTGTGATAACTTTCCTGAACATTGAGTGTTTATTATATTTCAATCGGTTCATAAATAAACCACTATCAACCATTTAAATTATAAATTTAAGGAAAGTTTACGAATTAAGTGAGAACGCGGGCGGGCGTGAAAACAAATTAGTTTAGTCGTATAGTTTACGCAGGCGAAGCTGCGAGCGGATCAATATTATAAAATATCCTCTTTAAAAACTGTTAGAAATTGTTCGTATTTATTACAACGCCATTTACATATGTGTAGAATAATACTTAAATGTAAGACGAGTAATGAGCATATAATACAAAAACTGGTTAAACAGGATGCTTTAAATTATGATTATAGGCATTAAAGTCGTTTGTAAGAGAAAATTGACTATTTCTGTTTTTTTTTTTAGTTTTAATATATAAAAAAAACTTCAACCTCGTTGAACAATGGTTATCGTTTGGGTTTAATTTATTCCGTTCTCCACTTTCTAACTGATTTGACTTTATTAGCGTAACCTAACGTTGTCTTTTGAACAAAATCCTGCGTTAAGCTATTAAGTGGGAACCCCTATCATAACAAACATGCTGTCGGTGGGATTCGAGTCCACAGTTTTTATAATATAAAATGCCAGCTGTGCCACAATTTTATGACTTTTTGTCATAATAAAGTCGTAGTCTCCACTCGAGAACTTCCCACCCCAATGGCTATCCACTGCCACTTCAGCTGGGTAATTCTTCGAGTAATGTTAGTTACTTTTGATTCCTACGGATGTCTTCGTTTCTGATTCGTATCACGTAGGGAAATACCATTGCGGTCTCCATTGCCCGCTGGGTGACCTCGATGACCTTACGTGGGCGACCCACGTAGTAGTGGCCAACGACATGGGTAAGATACTCGCCGTATCTTTCCATTCCAGAAGCTTGAAAATATCCTCCAATGCCACAGTGCACGGTTTTGTAGAAATAACATCTCTCTGTCTAATACCTCGTCGCAATTGGATAGGATTACAGTTCTGGTTTAGTATTCGGACCGACATAGTGGCGCGTTTGTACAAATACCTTAATACTTCGATTAAACTGTAGTCTACTTGACACCTTTGCAGAGACTGCAGCACTGCCCAGGTCTTATTCTTGGAATCGAAAAAAGTTTCTTCTCATAGTCCACGAACAAGGAAAATGGCAAATAATACTTTCTGGATTTCTGTATAATTTGCCGCACCGTATGAATGTGGTCTATGGTACTTACTGCAGCCTTTTCAGAATCCATCTTGCTCGGGGACTTCGGGAAACTTATTATACCTTTATTATTTTTGTTCTCGACTTTTCACTTTTTCTATAGGACGTAAGAGAAACGCTGTGATATTGTTCTGTTTTACTAAACATTACATTTTTGGCTGACATGAAAGAGAAAATTGTTATAGAACTTACATATTATTATTAACTAATAGCTTCAATGTAGGAATTAAGACTAAGAAATGTATGCTAGATGTCCCGTTAAGTGCGTTAACAACGCATATGTCACTTTATATAAATGTATATGTCAAAGATATGGTAGTGTGTAATATTATATTATCTGTGCCAAATTTCATATTCCTCCGTCCACGTCCCCATTTTCAATATTAAAAAATTGGGCTGGCTGTAACATACAAGATATCGTCCATATTAAAGCGCAGCGTTGAGTTCGGGCGGCGTCTTGAAATTAGGTTCTCTCAAGTAATTTTAAACATATACCTTTTACTTTCTTTTTTAAACTAATTTCTTAAATCTTAAAAACTTCAAATAAATTATTTCATTCGCATATAAGCAACAGTTTCACAAATTTTCTCTCATAGCAAAGCTCAAATCCGAGCCATTGAGTGACGGCACTCAACGCCGGCCTTTTTCTTGCCTTGCATACAATCAAATATATCATATATTTTATGTAAATGATTTCTCGAAGCTTTCAATATATTTGTGCACATATAACATAACGGTAATCTTAGTTGTTTGTATTTTTATTTTCTTTATAACTATTCTATATTGTATTTAGTCGTTTATTACTTCGGTTTATTATCGGTTCTAATTATAATGTTAAAGTTTCCTAAAATATGATCGCACCTGTTGTTATCAGTATCTGATTTGTCGTTGTTCCAGGCTGAGTGTAAATATAATAATACAGTGGTTTTATGCTATTTTTAAAGATAAAAAATTACACTCTTGACATATTTATTAATGTAGATTTTTTTAAAATAAATATTCTCGAAACCGATATCAAACAAATATTTGACAATAGAGCAACATTTAATTTTGAGGATGATTAAAAGGTCAGTGTAATAAAATATATTTTTATTTTAATACAAGAAATTTCGTTGTTAGTTTGAAACCTTGTCGGGGAAGAGAGAGTAGAGAAGAGATGCGATGTAGATACTCTCCGCCGTAGAATACAAATATGAAATATAAAATGAACCGACGTGATTGTCAACATTTGTAGATACGTATGGGCGTTTCGAAGCTGAAGCCTCTGAAGCGGGCGTCGTCCGCCGGGAAGCCCGCGCCGCGCAAGAAGGCCAAGAGCGTGTCGCGCTCCTTCACGGACAGCGACCTGGCCAGCGAGAAGCCCTCCATGCTCAACCACTCCTTCTCCAAGAAGTCCAGCCTGCTGCATCGCCCCTCCAATATATTGAGACCTGTAAGTAAGACGTAAGACGAATGTTCACATTACTATTATTATTACTAGCGGGCCGCTCGCTCGCGTGGACTGGAGCTACAACGAAACTCCTGGAAAAAATGGGAGAAAAAAGTAGCCTATGTTTTCATCCCAAGACCCACGATTAATCTATTTAGTATATACATAAAACTTTTGCGTCACTGAGTGACTGACTGACTGATTGTATTGCACGTAGAAAATTGCTGAAAGCTGAAATTTGGCGTGTAGATTCCTTGAACAGTTTAAGGGAACACTAAGGATAGTATCGGAATTCCTACAGGAACGGACCAAAACGGAATTTAACAAAAAAAATTGTGGGATAAATAGTTGTCATACAAGACTAGTGTCTTGTATAATTGCTATATCCTCTAAACACGAAGTAGGTATGTTCCCTAGTTTTGATACTGTTTATTGTGGATAAATATTGTATGTTTAAATATTAGTCTTAATAAATAATGAACTGGATCAACTGGAGCAATTTGAAAATTAAAAAGCATTTGCTATTGTTTATCACATTTTTGCCTTTTGTTTGCTAAAGTATTCAATCTTTGTTGCGGTTTATATCAATTATAATAAAATCTCAAATGAACATAAAAAGAAACGACAGAATTCACACAAGACAGAATTATTATAACTAGATGACCTGTTGACGCGTAAACAACGCGTTGCCTTAGCAACGTGTGTAATGGAATATAGTAATTAAATTAATATTTATTGTATTAATTTAAAGTATTTCTGATAGAATACTATAAAAAACAATAGGTTTCTGCGCTCTATCTCCATACAAACTTTGCTTATGCTGCATAATTTTCGTTAAAAGGGGTCCAACATTTTTGCTTCATGTAGGCTACATACATATTGAAATTCTGTATAATTTTTTTAACGTAAGGTGTAAATTCGCGCCTCTCGAATACCTTCCAAGCGTTCTGGTCAATAAGTCATTCATTCATTTGTAGCAACGTTCCTAACAAGGACCTATAGAATAATTTGGCTATAGAGCTAAATTTGAAGTAAGTGATACATATAATAATTTTTAAGGAAACTCCACCTCTGGACTTGGAGAATGTGTCAGAAACCCTGTTGGAGAAGAACATCAAAGCCAGCCAGATGAAGTTCGGTTTCCTCGGCCTGGGCATTATGGGCAGCGGCATCGTTAAGAATCTGCTCAATTCCGGACACAAAGTGGTCGTGTGGAACCGAACCGGCGCTAAGGTCAGTGGACGTTTCGATAAGCCATTCCTTCACTTTATTGAATTTCTTTTCAAATTTGTTGTTTCTTTTTAGTGAATTGTCCAAATTTATTTTCATAGGATTTGAAGGTTTTTCTTGACTTTATGTCCTGTTGTGTTCCACTTCAGGAGATATAAAAAAAGCGCGTATTTTTATTTTTTTGCGATTTGAAACAGAAGCTTAGTAGTTTTAAGAATATCTATTCTAAATACAGTAATTATCTACACAAAATACAGTCGTTAAACTAACGTCTCGACGATTTTATTCAAAATGAAACTTACGTTAGCTGTAACTTGCATATACGTCATTAAGCTCATGATTATTAAAACCTTTTTTTATTTCAACATTCGATAATTTTTTTCTCATTAACAATTTAAATATTCAAGAATATATTATTTATTCGTGTGGAAATTGAATTCGGTATAATATGAATACATATATTAAATGCTTGTTTAAAAGACAATATAGAATATATATGTTCTAGTAAGATTTCCGCTATCAGTTGCAACAACGTTGACCTCTATCATATTTTAATTTAGATATATAGTTTTAATTATAGATCATTACTCAATTTTTTGATCTAAATAAATCACAATAAGTAATATTACGTATAATGATGCATCGCACAAAAAAGTGAGTAAAAGTACTGACGGTTAAAGTGACCAAAGAGTGACGTCACTTTGGATTCAGCCAATACCTCGCGTTCTCAGTCACGTGATCAAATAGTTTCAAGCCGTTTTCTTTAAGCACTCAAATATGTTCTTAAGTGTTACTTACACAGTTAGGGGAAGAAAAACATTTTTAGAAAACGTACAATAATTTAATCGTAGCGGGACTCGAACCCGCACTTTTTAGAAATCGTGAGAGCACTCTAGTCACTGCTCTATTATAAAATTAGTAGTAATATTTTATTAATTAAATAGTCTTACAAATATTTTTGTATTATTTAGTACAAAATTATTCATAGTAATTAAATGGGATATGATTTCTAACCTTAACTGAAAATTCTTAAATATACTATTTTAACGTTATCCTCTTTAAGTACTGATAATAAATCATAGAAGAGAATTAGGCACATTAAAAAAAATACTATTAGCTGTTTAAACGATTAGCTCGTTTTGCATCAACTATAAACAGGTTTGCATCTGCTCTCATTCTCATTTATTTGTCATACAAAGCTAATTTGTTGTCTTATAAAATTGTGAACACTTAATTATATGTCTATAACTAAAAGACTTCCCACTATTAATACTAGTTTATAAAAGAATGTCCGCTGTGCTACACTATTTTGGATATCGGAATAGATATAATTCATCGTACCTCTAAGAATCATTGACTTAGGTAACTTAAGGAGTACAACAGCCTTAGCATTAACTAGTAGTGGGTATTATGAAACGACTTATTATGTCATATTTGAAAATGTTAATCATTATAAAGTAATAACGTTCTATTGAGTTTTAACTTTGTTTTTCCGTTACTCAGCAACATTGGTAACCAACTAAAACTTCAAAATATCGATAACGAGAACTTGAATGAAATTATTATTACATAGAATTTTATTATGATTCTTTTTTATGTTATCGTAAAAGCTCGAACTACGGTAAATTCTTATATGTTCCTATGAAACTTAATATTTAGCTATTTTAATGGTAAAGTTTCGAACTGTTCTTTGATTATTATCAAATTCGAACTTATACCTCGGTAAAACTTAGGTAAATGTATAGTTTAGATTAGAAACATTTTGGATGCTTACTATTAAAGTAGGTATTTTTTTTGTTTTACTATGACGGCCTTTTACAGTGGCACATATATATTCTTCAATTTATATGATATTTATTGCGGCATTCGTTTGACAATAATTTAATAAATAATAATGTTACGTGAAATATTTTCATCAAATAAAATCTTGGCACAGATGTGGGTGTTTTATTTAATCGTCTATTGTCAATAGTGTTTTTGTCAATTTACTTTTCGAATTATGATTTGAATAAATTAAAAAATCGAAATATATTCTCGCATAATCCAAACTTACTGATATTATAATGTTCAATTGAATAAGTAAAAAATATGATGCTTTAATTTTAATTCTAAATCAAACCAAAGATACATTGAAAAATAATTTATTCTTCATGATTTGCTTATAATATTTAGAAAATTTCCAACAATAATTGTATATTTAATATTAAGAAATGTTATACAATATATTCATTGTTGCATGTAGTATTTGGCATATCACTGCAAGACTTCGATGCGGTCACTAAATATAAATTACAGTTCAGTATAAATAGTACAGAGGTCTCGCGGGACGACGGACGACGCCGGGCGCGTGCGCAGTGCAACAACGAAAATAACAAACAACCTTACACCTCGCATTAAACTAACTCGAATTAATACAAAATGCGTAACCTCTCTAGTAACCCTTAAAAATACATCAAAATGGAAAATGATCGAAACGAACAGACGTATTTACATTCACGATCCACTACTTAACCTAGCACTAGGAGAAACGAAATCGCTAATACGTTCACGTCTACACTATCACAGCTTACTTAAACACTCACAGCGCACTACACTCGGCCGGAGAGCGGAGAGAGGAGACGCGGGCAAGATTCCATTCCGAGAGGACAGTTCACTTTGTGAGGTACCGCAACGAGTGTAAGTCCCGGGAGAGTGCTCACACGAAGGAGGGCGCCTCGGAGTAGTCGCGGAGGCGCGCGTCGGGGCGCGGGCCCAGCGCGTATATCTTGAACACGCGCGTCAGAAGCCTGTACTACAAGGGCGTGTTCTCGCAGAGGCGCGCGCACTCGCCGCACACCAGCTGCCCCGCCGCGTGGCGCACCTCGCACGCCGGCTGCGCGAGCTCCACCGCCAGCAGCACGGGCGGCGCGGGCGCGGCCGCCGCGGAGCACAGTTCGGGCGAGCTGGCGCTGGCGGCCAGGTGGCGGCGGTCGCGCGGCGCGTCGCGGGGCCCGAGCAGCGGCTCGCTGGCGGGCTTGGCGGAGGGCCGGCGGGGCTGGCGGCGGTGGCGCTTGCTGCAGTGCGGCTGCGGCTCGGCGGGCGTGGCGGCCTCGGAGGGCGGCGGGCCGGGCGGCTGCAGCGGCCGGATCATGGCCATGAGGCGGGGCGGGCCGCTGCGCTCTATCATGTTGATGTGGATGCCGTCAGGGATGTCGATGGGCGAGTTCCGGCGCGAGTTCAGCGACCTCTCGGTGGGCGTGTAGTACACGGATATCTTGCTCTCGTCGTCCAGGATCGGGCTCGGCAGCTTGGCCAGTTTCTCGATCTTGGTCTTGAGGTACATGTCGATGACCTCGACGTCGGGGTCGAAGGCCATGGAGTCGCTCCTCCCGCACGACCCGCTGCGACAGTTCTCGAAGTACAAACTCGGCAGATTCTCTAGAACTTTGTTCAGAGTCTGTTGCTGGTATTTGTATGACTCGCGCAGTCTCAGTATCTGGTGCGCGCTGAATTTTCTTATTTTATTTCGTTGAAACACGTAATTTTCCCGCACCCAATTCAACTGTGACGTGGAGTATTCACGGACGCGCTTCACCTGTACAAACAGTTGGAAGATTAATGTAATTTTATTATCTACGGGAAACTAGTTTGAAGGCAAAACAATTCCTAGTAACCGACAAAAATGAAATAACAAACCTGATCATAATATTGATCTTTCATGGCGGTCAAATGGTTAGTGCCGATGTCTCTGATGTTGCGTAGATGAGCCGCTTGGCTCGAGTAGCTAGTCTGAATCCACTCCATTTGCTGAGTGCAGTTCTCTTTAATACGATGAACCTATATTGTTAAAATTGTTAAAATGTTTTTACAACGAGTATACTTATGAATACGGCGAATATAATATTTTGTACAATGCAATACTTACTTGCACCGCGTAATTTTCTCTAAGTTTCTCCAGTTGCAGTCGTTTATATTGTTCAATGTTGTCCAACATACTATATATCTGTCGGGTGCGAGGCGCGTCACGGCTGACGCAAGTACAACAACTGCAGCAAGTTTCCAGTAGGCGAAACCTAAAAAACAAATTTTACGTTTAACATTTTTTTTTAAATTAAATTATAAATGTAATTTTCATTAACAATTTTAATATACAGTACAAAACTAACCTGTAGAATATGTATCGCATCGCCTGTACAAGTAAAGTGAGACCTAGAAAACTCACGGCACATATTGCTCCACATAGCAAACTATACATTTTTATTTCGAACATAGTCATAGGATCTATGTTAAGAACTACCTCAGCCGTGACGTTGGCTGAAGGATTCGTGGCGAAGCATAAATACGTTCCACTGTCCTCTCTGTGAATATCTGCTATAAATAATGAGCCATCCTCGCGTAATTTCACTCTCGACTTACTATAATCTATGGGGCGGTAATTCTGGTCGTGGGCGACACCGTGCTTGTAGAAAATGTCAGGTAAAGACGGTTCTGGGTTCCAATGAAACACATCTCGCGTAGGCGTTATCCACGTGATGGAGGGGGCCGGGTTACCTCCGAACTTGCATTCTAACAACGCGTCCGTTTGTAATCTATGCAATGTTAATGGGCTACTCTGGATAAGCTTGGGAGGTTCACAATTCGTATTGTTTAAAATCATCAACATGTCATTCGGATACGTAAGTCTACAGCTCAGGTCCGACTTAACGATATCCTCTTTTCTCCTTTCCACCCAGTTCACGAACCACGCCATCCGACAGTCGCACGCCCATGGATTATTACCTATTCTTAACTCTTGTAAATTATCTAACATCTTTAACGATAGCGGAAGAAACGTGAGAGCATTCGCACTTATATCCAAATGAGTCAAAGACGGTGTGTCTTGTAACACAAATGCTTCTATTTCACGTAACATTAAGTTGTGTCTAATGTACAGATATTGCAAATTGTGTAATCCTTTAAAATTAGTGTTCTGCAAAACGTTGATTTCTGTGTGATCGAGGTAGAGCGTTATCAAATTTTCGTTATATTGGAAGAGCGACGAGGGCAACGCTTTCAGTCTGTTTCCGCCCATGTTAAGCGTTTTTAATTTATGAAGAGTTTTAAGGGCATCTTGTGATATGTTTTGGAAGTTGTTATAACTCAGATTTAGTTCCCTTAATTGTTCTAAAGTATCGAACATAGCTTTAGGAATATAATCTAATTTGTTGCTAGAAATATCGAGCGTCTCCAATTCCTTAAGATTGACTAGAGCATTAGATGTAATTTTGACTAGGCTATTATTATTTAGGAACAGAGTTTTTAGTTTTCGATTAGGTTTAAAATAGTAGTCTAAGAAAGTAGCTATTTTATTGTAAGAAATATCCAAATATTGCAATCTTATCATCGGCCCGAAGACCTGGAATGGTACCGCTTGTAGTCTATTGTTGGATACATCTAGGACTTCTAAATTTTCTAGATCTACGAATGTGAACCTACGTATATCATCTATTTGGTTTCTGGATAGGTTTAAATGTTTTAAACGACTCAGTCTCGCGAATAGTCCGTGTTCAGTTCTCTTGATTTCGTTTCTGCTCAGATCGATGTATTCTATGTTCTGTAGACCGTCGAAAACGTCAATTTCTATGACGGTGATGTTAGAGCTGGTCCAAGTGATCTCCTGGAGGTGTGGCCCATAGTTGAATATGGCTTCCTTGCCAAGCTTGTTCCCTGGGATCGCGGTGCCGGAGCACGACAGTCTGGTCACTGTGCATATGCAAGTAGAAGGGCATTCCTTCGCCTCCACAGCTGCGCAAATTATTGCCAGCGTCAATATTTTGTACAGCCACTTCATTATTTTACATCCCTCATAGTCTTATTGACTGGAAAGAGATAAGTATGCCTTTACTTTTTGTCTTAATTATTGTCCTTACTATTTATTTTACTTGTGTGCAGTTTTTTTTTTTATTTGTTATTTTATTATAGCATGACCTTAACTTCTTAATCATTTTATTAAAAAAGAACAAAATATAATTCAATAGAATAAAAAAATTACATTTCATTAATAATTGTCATTGTATTTTAAATAACAAACCTTGACTGTATCACAACATATTATACTTGATATGTTATTTATCTGAGTTTATAGGCCAATAACGTTATAATGATATTCTTCATACTATTTAACACTCGTTTAACTAGTTCTGGGAGTCTATTCTCGTGTGATTTTTTATCAAAACATGTATAATAAAATCATCAGTCTAATATGATAAATTTGTGTATAACGTGTTTAAAACAATAACTTATCTACAAAATTGCTCTATTTTACTTAAGTGATTGTAAGGTCAGTGCATTCCATTGCTATGTTTCGCAGCTTGTTTCTTTTAAAGTTCTCATATAATTATAAAGAAAACTGTAATACTTTTTTATTATATTTAATGATAATCGTCCTACCTCACATTTAAAGTCGAGACAAATAAAATCTAACCTATGTAATTACTTAACAATTACGAAGAACTCGTGAAACTGTTTTTAGTACTGTAGATAAATTCTAGAACATTCGGTGTGTTTTTAAGTATATTGCAAATGTAAATATTTATTTAATTAAACTGAATTGTAATGGGTGGATACAATTGTAATATAAATGAACTTGTTCGTTATTTTGCTTTGTGTGTAACGTGCGTGTGATATTTCAAGTTTTTATTCATATGTAAAATATCTTATTGTTATATTTATTCACGGAACGCAGTGAGTGTGTATTAGACCAAAAATTTACCTAACATCTCATTCCACCTTGCATAATCCACGTTATTTCGTGTTGACAACAGATGTGAAAACGCCAGACATAGTAGCGTTGTAACACGTCACGTACACTACACACATTATTCCATCACAGTTATCACTATAGGTATACACTGATTTACAAATAAATATATATACGAAACTTAATATACAATTTTCACTTATAAAACGATTCCTGTCGCGATAATACAAAACGCTGTCACTACGACCGAGTCGAACACTGAAAAGAAATAAATGGCGGCGGTGTGAGTTGCGCGGTTCGTTGTCCTTGTCTCGCGTGTGTAGCGGTTGTCGTGCCGTTTCTGTCTGCCAGTCAGCTGGGGAGCGAGCGCGGCCGAGGGGCGCCGAGCGGCGGCGAAAGTGGTCGGAAGCGTCGTGTCCGCTACTCGTAGTCTCGGTCTCGTTCATTCTCATTTTGTTAGGATTTTCTTGCTTTTAATCGGAAAGCGAAATTCCCTCAGATTATGATAAACGTATTTTCGGACAATATTACTTTTGAATCGTTTTTTATTTAATTTTCATATCGTTTCATTTACAGAATTAATGGATATCACTTAATTGAAATAATTGACTTATTACGTTACGGTAATATATAAAATAGCTTATTACAATATTTGTTATTATAACGTCGACCCTCACCTAAAGAAAATAATTATAAATCAAATGTATGTTATTAATATAATTACAGTTAGAGGTCTGTTTATAAAAGGATGTGATTATTTATAGATTTCTACAATACTTGATTTTAAATATAATATCTTTATTACATTGAAAGTGAAATATTATATCGAGTATCTATTCAATAACTATCTAATAACATCTGAAATAATAAAATCTTATGTTTATTAATGATTACTGTAATAAGAAAGCCTTTCTAACTTTAGCTTATGAAACTTGTAACTAAGATAGTTTGTAGTTTTAGAAAAAGATATTAATTTAACCATTATTTTTATGACTCGTGATGGATTAGCCTCCTAATGTTTTTGATGCCTTGTCCTTGAAATTAATTCTGTTCTAATATTTATAACTACATTATACTGTCGTATTATTCCATTAAATTCGAATAAATATATATAGGTCTTATAAAAACCATGAATTGTATGGTTTTCAATAATAAAGCGTAAATGTGCGTAGTAACCGTATCGAATAAAGGCGGTAGGTGCGCGTTCACATTTGTTTCGGGGAGAATATTTATAATGAATATATCGCCTGCAGCATATAGGCGACATTCGTTATCGTAAATATATGCAGCGTTTAGTTTCGCCAACGGCAGTCTATATAAAGAGACGAAAATTGCGTAAATTATAAAATGCATTTATGTTCAAATTGCTAAGTATATTTCAATTAAAAATGAATGTAACGATATACTCATTACATTTGGACACTTTCCAAGCCGCTGTAAGGGATAAGGGTGTAATACCGATATGACATTTGACACAAACATCGCTATTTCCGCCTCCAGACTTCGCCTACGCAACCACTATTTTTATTACTCATATTATAGATATAGCGTTAGTTTTAATGGATATACGTAAAAATATCAACTTCAATCTTGATTGATCTGAGAAAAATATATTTTTTCTCAAAAGCCACCATGGCGCAGTTGGCAAAATTACCAGAATATGTGTAATAGTTGTAAATTCAATTACCGCTTAGGATAATCTTTTACATTTTTTTTATAATTACTGTCCCATTTGGCCAGTCGCCGCCGGTATAGGGTCCATTATCGTCTGGCAAGAAAAAATTGGAAGAGAGTGGTACGTCTCTATAATACTTTTGCTTACTGTACATCATGAAATTAAAAAGTTTATTGTTTTTTTAATTACATAGTTTAATTTGCTCTTGATGTGTTGACTGGTTTACCTTTCACACGTCATGTCGCTTAGATTAGCTGTATGTCGCCCTCTTTAACTGCGCATGCCATATATTGAACAGTACTTACAGCTCTTATATAGTAATAAATAAGTAAAAAACATAAACTACACTAAAATTATTAAAGTAAATTTCTAGTACACTTAGAAATCTTATGAATAGCAATGGTTATTAAATTATTTTTTATCTATAATAAAATAATCAATCATTATTTAAGATATGGCAAAAAGTATTAAGAATGGAATTTCAAAATATTATTACTGTTTTATTCTCATTGATATAATTTGTTATGTTATTTCTCATATTTTTTTATAACGTGGCTAATGTTACAAAATATATATTGCCTTTCAATACTAGAATATGCGTATTGCGTTTTGGCATTTGGGTTATGCAAGTTATTATGTCAGGTTCTTTACGGATCTAGACACATCAACGTCTTAGAAACGTCATACAGATGACAAAGTACACTAATTTTCTGAACACAAATTTTGCCTGTTTCAGTAGACGTTTGACTGCCAGGACTGTGTCCTTAAGTGATAAGGCCTTTTTAGCGATTATTACAGATATCAAATTAAACTTACTTTTTCCTCCATATCAGTGTAGTCAAAGAGAACCTAGTGTCCATCACCCATTTCCTCCCGAAATCGAGACATTGCGTGTTTAGTGACGGAAACGCTAAACTGTTATCGGACATATCCTAGTCCAATTTTTAATCTAACGTTTCATTCTAAAAGTATTTCATGGTCACAATTAGAATGGTCCGTCGTCAAAAACAAATTCATTTAATGATTTAATGTAATATAACAGATGGCAGGTAAAGGCGACTTGGTGTTCCGTAACTTAATTAACAATGTAAACTATTATGAGTGGAAAACGGAGTGTCTTAAGAAATGCTGACTGTGAATTACTTGGCTAGTATAACCTACCTAAATATTAACAGGCAAATATTGACGTGGTATTATACTAGAGTTCTAGGGAAGGACCCTATTGTCATTGTGTAATTGAATGCGCAATGAGATTAAATAGCAATGCTTTGTTCCAATTTGAATATTGGTTAGAAAGGTCTATATCTATTGGACACACGGTATCGTATTAGTGTACACCCGCCCACACAGGTTTACATGTTATAGGTATAGCAAAAAAAAATATATAGAATTACAAAAATAGACCGCCACTGTGGCTTTGTGTGGCATGTGTTGTGTAGCCTACTACGTCTAGAGCAACGGTTTCAATCTTTATTACGTAGACACTATATTTTCCTCAAAGCATTAATCATTGATATGTAAATATTAATATGTTTTGAATTTAGCTTTTTTGTAAAATTAATATAATTTGTATCTTTTCTTTCGTGAAACTAAAATTTTCCACTTGTCACATGCATCGTTGTTATATTTTTATACAAGTTAATTATAATCTATAGACATAAAGGATATATTGCCTCACAAAACACCACAAAATAGCGTATCTCGTTTTGTTTTACAAATCATATTGTTATCTACCGACAGTTTCCGGGAGTATTTAATTTTTTGTGTATTGTCCGAATTATCATGGACAATGTTTTGCGAATTTTTACACTTTAACGAATTGTTATTTTAGATTCTAGGTAAATTACAATTCACTCACACTATATTATTGTTAAAATTATTCTAATTAGATATTGAAATCGTTTTCGAAAGCTTGTTGTAACCAACGTGTAGTCTTTTAATTCATAGCTCATTAATTTTTTAAACGAACGAACTCTTTGTACAAAGAAAGTCTTCAGAGTTTAGGTTTATTTAATATCACATACAACAATACTAAATTGCACTGTAAATACACCATCTGTGAACAACTTGCAACTTTCAACCGGAACTGCAATTTACATTGCCGTTTAAAATTATTTATAAAGCACCAAAAGCTTTTAATGCTATAGTAACAAGTAGGTCACTTTTACGTGATTTAGTTAAATCAACCTCTTTTTGTTTGGATTTGGGTCACAAGTTTTGTTACCTGTAAGTAAACACAATTGAATCTAACCTTAGCCGTTGATAAATTTTTGAGCCATTTCATTTATTAGTTGATAATTAATGTTTTCTGCATTTAAAGTGAGCACTCGATCCGTTCTCCGAAATCTATTTATTTCGTGAAGCTTACTGTTGACGGTGTAGTTCAATCAGACTGTACATATATATGGATTTAAAAAACGTGCTTGAATAAAGTTTGAACTCGCAACTATCGCGTTCATTAAAACATAAACTGTGCGTACTTGAAAAATCGATATTCTAAAATATTCATATTCAATTTGTAGCAAAAAAGTCTTTTGTTGTTCACAATAGCTATAATTTAATTTATTATATCAAAAGTATATGCTTGTCAGATTGAAGTCCAAGAAAAAGTAATAGACAGAATGTAAATAGATATTTACCTATTATTTCGATATCATTGTCTTACATAATCTCATAAATAAGTACTTAATACATTAATAAATTCCCTAGGTAGAAAGAGCGTGTTGACTTGGAACGTGGAACCTGTCTCGTGCGACCTTGGACCGGGTTTCTTACGACGGATTCTTATAACACTGTATTTTTACAATAAGATTCTTTCTTTCTTTTACTTTTATATTTACGTATTTTTGTTCAAATGCGAATATCATGGTCTTTAGATCAATACTTGGCGCTCAGCCCTGATAAAATATTTATACATAATTTACTTCAGTTTCTTGTTCACGCCTTTGAAATTGGTAGACTTTAAAATAACGGTCATTAGTTCTTAATACCTACCGATACAAATGTAAATACAATTAGGTCGACGCGGGCAGAACGATACAGTCGTACTGGTAATATAATTTATTTATAGATTTGTAACATACAAAAAATGCTTAAATCAATTCTAAACCGCAATTGATTAAAACATCATTTTATCAAATCGTTAATTTGTATGGAAGCCATTAAAAACTAATCATTTTTATCTTATGGAAGATAGAAATAGCCCCGTTTTCGGCAAGATGCCGGCCTGTGTGACAGCTGGCGGTGGCGGTGATATAAATAAACCGGATATAGGTTCACCATTCATATATAAATTGAACCAAATTGACTAAAGAATTAGTACAAGAAAAAATTAAATCATTGTTAGGTTTATATACGTGCTAGATATATTAGAAGTTAGTTTCATTGTATGTAGACAGAGTAAAACTAGTAAATACCAAGACTCTGTTATCCGCTTTTCGCCTGAATTTCAATTATGCATTGCATGACGTGTTACTGAGAAATTATATTAATTTAAATATAATCTTTACCTCCAATAGGGATCAAACCCATAACCATTGTTTTTACTGTTAGACGTTCCTAACTGCACGTCGATCACATGTTAATTAATTCAGTTTAATATATTAAAGAAATTTTGCTATTTGTTTTATGTAATATTTTGAAAATTTCATACTTACAAGAAACGCAGGGAAAAAATTAGCTATAATTTTGAATGTAACAGTTTTCTATAATATAATAATCTATAGTTGATACGCATGCTGCTCACGTGTTTTTTTTATACTTTACTCACGAGACTGTAGTCTACGTTTATAATAGTGTTTCACTTATCTTTCATTGTATTGCGATAGGGTCGAATAAGTGATAATAATCAACACTGTCAAGGTTTATCGGTGTTTTTCTTTTGTCTTGCAAATACCGTAAATTTATATTTTAGTATTGAGATTTATTTATTTAGGCATTAGTCAAAGGTTAATTATAGGACCAGTTAAAATTAAAGTTAAGTATATAAAAAAAATTAATTATTTCTCAAATGAAACTGAAAATACATTACTACATATAAATAAGGTATAACATCGTAGAAAACTTTATTTGGAAAATATGTGTTTTATTTGCGTTTTCCAGTCCGTACTGGTTCACGTAATAAGTTCTTTGATTTTTACGATTATGATACATTCTGAAATGAAAGTATTTTAACCGGATAAATCGCGTATAATATTGGTATTCGAAAATACATTTTAGAACCCGACGTACTATCGTACGTATACCGGACGTACCACTGTAAAGTGTTCGAAACGTCGGGTTCTAAAATGTATTTTCGAATACCAATATTATACGCGATTAATCCGGTTAAAATAGTTTCAGTTCAGAATGTGTAATAATAGTGAAAATCAAAGAACTTATTAAAATATATGTTTATTAATGACATAAAAGCATGAGATAAGATTTTTGGTACTCTGTACGCATTAAATGCACGGCTTTTAAGTGCATGCGCTGTCGAAAATAGTCTAATGCACTAATTTGAATATTCTTCAATGCATAAGCTTCAATACGTTTTTTAAGTTATTTTTCATAATATGAATGTTATATAATATTTAAATTTATACTTGGCATTTAGATATTACATCTCGTTAAAGATATAGGTCACAGTTGCTTAACCATGATCCTTCGATAGTTGTAAGCAAAAAGGTCAAGATTTCAAATATGTTATATAGAAAGTCTACTGTTATTCAATGTCAGTGTTTTTTTCTAAAATTGAATTAAAATTATATTGTAAATTTAAATGGCTTAGTTGGTAAAAGTTTATTTTTTTTGTAATATTAAATATTTTCTATACGGTTCCTACAACTTTTTTAATTGATAAGAAAGTGGAGAACGGGTTAATTTACCACTGCTAGGCTCTCTCTTGCGAAATGCGCAAAAAACATTGAATGTAAGAAATTATTTGTATTTATACATGAATGTATAACGTACGAATAGATTACATACAATAGCACAAACTGTTCATAATGAAAAATCTAGCTTTACACAGACGCAATGAAACCTTGTGGGGTTTCGCCTCAAAGAAAACGGTACCAAAGTCCATTCAGTATTTTTTCTGCAACTATAGTGTATCTCCACGATTTTTTTACCTCCCACGATTCTTTATCCAATAGAATAGAGCGAGATACGAATATTGGCGTCATTCATTCCGTCACTCAGGTGTGCGAAATGTTCTTGGCCTTGTTTCTAGGGCTTCTTTCTAGAGACGTTAAGTGATTTTGAAGTCTTAGTATTGCTTATTGCCCTTGATTTTACTTGCTTGTTTAATTATTAATAGAACTTAAGGCGGCAGAAGGTATTATTTTTTAGCTAAATATTCCAATATGGTCAAGAATTTTGTACCTTAGTTATAATATCATCTGTGGTATAAATATTATGGATTTTGTTTAATGGATATTGGATTACTATTCACATTTACTTATTTAGTTGGTACTCGATTGTTTTGTAGAGACTTAATTCTCACTCGAAATCAAATATATCCAGGGGCAACTCTGACTATCCCGCAATATGTGCGTTTTCTTCATTTATTTATTATTATATAGTAATAATCATCTTTAGAAGTATTTGTGTCCAGTAGAATCTACCCACAAATGTTCTTTTGTGTTTTTTCTAAATTACCTATAATTTAAAATAAATATATAAACAATCTTCGTTCATTATAACTATGCTAATTCATAGACCTCGAAGTTAATTCAAGAATCCAAGGTCGTGTAAGTTTTGCGTGTATGCATTACATATCAACGACGTATAGTTTTTGTCCTATCGCTTACCGTTACGCCTAAAACAGTATGCATTACTAATATATAAGTTTTATATGTGTTTGTGATACTTTGCTACATTCATTTAATATTGATTAGAAATATCTTATATAAATATTAAATTGCATCTGATAGAAAGTTATTCATTAGCATACCTAATGAGACATGTAATCAGATATTTGTATTTTGAAAACTAAGTAAATCAGTATTTTTTTTTTGTTAGTCAGTCTTCAGCGAGAATATTGGGACTTTTGAGGTCGTGCCAAATATTCAATAAAAAGAAATAAGATATAATGCTAAAACTGTATGAAAGTGCTTCGTTGCTCTTATATTTAGAAATTCTTGTTATAGCGTTAAAAATATTTCATACAAAATGTATTTTATATACATACATACATATTTTATTAATGGCAGGTTTACGTTACTTTCACGAGCGTATATACCGTACGTACGGGTCAGTGTGGCGGGAATAAAGTAAATAGACGAGCTGCTGGCTGGCGGTCGTTCATCTATCGAATGAGGTCAAGGCTCGGATTGCAATCGGGACACAATATTCTACTACAATGAAAAAATACGATACACCTTCACGCTTTTACTATTGTAAAATGTTTCACCCCCTTCTTTGGCGCCGTCCGACCGGATTGGGTGCGACGTCGGCGCGACCTAATTTTGTTAGATCGGGGATGAAAGAAATAGATTTTGTGTTGTGTATTTTTAACAAATGTGTTCAGTTTAGTTTTGAGGTTATTACAGTAACTAGTACTTTATTATTTAAACGAATTATTTTAATGCCTTTTAGTGCTGACAAATTCAGTGTTGACATAAACAAAAATTTTAAAATGTGACTAAAAAGGTTTTATTAAAAGAATTATTAAAAAAAAACAAGTTTAAAACGTTAAAGTTAATTGTATTTGTTAACTTATCCTCGTATCTGCAACGTTCATATCGCATTATGTATGCCGTCTCGTGCAAAACCTCTATTGAAGGTATGAAATGAAACTGCTTTACGGATACTGACTGCTAGGCTTCCTTTCTCCTTGCCGCGTTCGCTTGCTAGTGTAGCGTTACAAAATGAAAGAGAGGTCGGATGCGTTTGTAAAATGGATAGCTGGAAATGTTCCATATTATTAATTTTGTCAAGTGAAATTACACATTTAAGTCACACATGTATTTAGTTAGGTTTTAAGTCTTAGTAATGATGTTAGAATATCGTTATATTTTAAAATTGATATTGGTTATTTTGAAGTAAAAAGTAAATATTTATTTTATTTTGTGTTATATTGTGGTGTCAAGATTGCAAATTGTAAATTAAAAAAAAAACTAGCATCAAACGTATGTTTCAATCCAATGGTGTTTAAAACCGACCCAGAAAGTTAATATATCTTGTGCTTTGTTTTACAGGCAGTTTATATTGGATAAGTAATTCAATACTGCATATACACATACTGTACTGTGATGGCTGTCGTAACAAAAAAAAATTAGATTGTAAAAATAATTTCTTTTTTATTATATGAGCATTCATATGTTAGGTTATGTAGCCTCGTAAATAAACACATACAGTTAAGGGAATATTTATGAGTCATTCCCGTTCACACTGGCTCCGTTTTTTTCATTTTATTGTTGTAAATAAAAGTTCATGTAGTATTATATACTGTTATACTATACCTAGACGTTGGATTGGCGTTTGCGAGCGTTATCTTTTGTATCAAGTACTTCTTATACGACACAGCTAGCTAAAGTACTGTCAATTTCAGATCTTGATGATTTTCGATTTATGCATTATTAATCAACAGTGCAACATTGGAATTTGATAGCTTTAAATGAAAGTTGAGATAACATGTGGGGAAATGTTTTTGTTTAAAAATAAAACGTATACGATGATGTTTCAAAAACTATGAAAAAAAATTGGAGGACACGATACGGTTTCAAACACATTAATAGTCATTAGTAATCAATTATATATTTTTTATAAACACATATATACGTGTATATAGCAGGTATTCTTTAACTGTAAATGATTTATAATAGAAGTCAAGAAATATTCAACATATTTATAAAATTATTTATAACAAAAAGTGTCGTAGAAGTGTCTTCATCTGAAGTCTTAAAACGAGCGCCTATATGACTTATTGGAAGGTTATTTTTATATTTCGTCGTCGCGTGCGCTGCGGTGTGACACTTTTAGAATGTGCCTCAGTTACCTGAGGAGAATTTGCTGCAGATAAAAATATTTCCCAAAAGGTCATCTGTATCGAACCAAGCATCTCTTATCTCGTTGCTTGTTCAAAATTATGTTAATTTATTTAAAATGTGGCATGATTTGGTTAATTTGGATAATACATATATTTTATTATACTTGACAAGTCTTGTTGTATATAAAAACATTAGGATTTTATTTTTATTTGTTTAGAACTTTTTTAATCAATTTATATGAATGGTTTCTCCGCTTTATACAAATACAATAGTTATTAAAATTTCTTATGTGAAGTTTAAATCCACAATTATAATAGGCAGGTGTTAGTCAGAAAAATTAAACATTGTGACAGTGTCAGCCTCGACGATTTATTATGCTCATTAACATAACTTCCTTTTTTTTTCTCATAATTAGTAAATTTCTACATATTGTTTAAAATGATTAAACTACAGTAGGATTCTCTCTCGCTCTGATAAGACAAAGCGAGGCGTTAGGTTTGGTTCGAATTCTGACGAAAAGTGGAAAATGGCACACAAGACCCCCCCCCGCCCTACACAAGTATGCGGGAAAAAGCTTTAAGGTGTAAATATTTTCTCACAGTTGTGTGGTCGGATGTTAGTCTATATACAACCAATTCAACAGGAACTGTAGCTGTAAATTAGCTAATAAGTCAATAAATAGCAATCGTAAATGAACTTTAGTATCGTTTGACCGAGTTCATCGGCCCGTTTGTTTCATATGTTGCCAACTGCTTGCGAGGACACGGTGATATGTACTAAACTCGACGTTTGTTTTGTAATAGCTTCGTTTTGCATGTGACTTTGTCTATTTACGACATGAAAAAGTATATATTTAAATATAATTTGATATATTTGAGAAATGATTCATTTAAAAGTCGTTACCGCATCTGTGACTATACCTTCTTTTTGTAACTATATTCATTTATGTGTGCGACAGGGACAGCAGATCCTATGCTCCTTTTTCATATATATATATTTTTTAAGTATATCTTCTATCTTGCTATTGAATCTGTAGTGTGAGTGATCAAACGCACATTATTTATTTTATTATTAATATTGCAACAGAGTATTGTATTATACTAATCTTCTAAATGCTATTCACTTAAGTATTTACTTAAATTTTAACGTAAGTTCTATAATATTTTTTCCTTTATGAAATTGAAACTTACATAGCTAGATAAAACTGAAGTATTTATTTTACAAATTGTATTTATAATCTTACAAATTTTTGATGTTATCAAAAAATAGCTAGTGTAATGGCTTCCAATAACTAGTACTTTACAAATGAGGAAAGGTCACTAAACACTTACACAAGATAGGTTTATTTAATTTCCTTTCATGTAACTTTAATTTGTCATTAATCGAACTCAATTAAAGATCGAAGTTGTATGTTTCTAGAGTTATCTTGGAAGGTATTAAAATAAAATCTTTTTAATAAATCTGAAGATCAATCGATCAATTAATCAATCGAGTGTGGCTTATAAGTAGATACTTATCAAGTTATAACTTTTAAATAAGAAATACAAAAAAATAAATATAAAATACAAGGCCATCGTGGCACAATGGGACAGCGTTTGACTGGCAATACAATCGATTGTAAGTTCGATTCTCACTCACAGAATAGATTATATTTAAATTAATATCATTTCTCCCATCTGGTAAGACGAAAAGTAATTGCGCCACAGAACAGGTAATGTCTTCATTTCGAGAACGGAATGTCTTGACACTAGGGTAGTATTATTTGTGAATAGTTTATGAATTTATTGTTCTTTGAGTAAGAATAATGTAGCGTATTTCGATTTCGATTTAATTTATTACACGGCTTCAATGTTTGGCGATCCGATACGCGTGTAGCAGTCATGCGACCGGTATGCGGTCACAATTGATACGTGAATGGTTGAAAAGTAATAGCTTGCCCGAAATATGTTTCAATTTTGTATATCACAAGCAGACAGTTCATTTAACTGTCGGCAACCGTGTTGATTGATTGATATGTTTGTAAACTTTAAAATGTGTTATGCTTAGAGAAATATGGCGATTTTTAATATTAGTATTAACGTTTATGGCGCTGCTGCCTGTTGGGTTGTAATAATTAAGAACGGTGGTTATACGTTGCAATGTCGCTTTAGAGAATATTTGCTAGGATTATATTGCTCTCTCTCTCTTTCTCTCTCACTTTTTCTCAAAACAGACCCAGGTAAAATATCAAATAAGCCTAAAATATTAACTGAATTTTTAATATACTAGCCTTCAAAATCTCGTCAAAATCAATTTAGCATTTTTTGTATAGAAGGACAAAGGTATACAGTACCTACTAAATACTCTGTTAATTGCTTTTATTATATGAGTGTTCTAGATGGGTTATATGCGGAACTTCCGTTACACGTGTGCTATGCAAATATGATGACGTTAGTTCCTAACTATTGCAAGTGTTACTTTTATTTCGCGCACTGTTCTACATTATCGTATCGTATCAAATTACATAACCAACTTTGAAATTACACCAGCTAATGTAAACAACTTGTAATATATAATATCTTTGCTTCACGCGATTAATTACATATTTTTAATTTAAAACTTGTTGGAACCAAATAAAACCTTTGTTGGGTTAATATTACTTTTTATCCTGAGTGCTATTAAGATTGTCTAAATTTGATTTATTTGTTAGATTGCTGTGAATTTGTAGTAGAGGTATATGTGAATATGTGTTGTAAAAACCATTATTTTTAAGAAAATTAAACGTTTTAATACATCAGTTATTATGATCTCAAGACAAATTAAATACTAGCTGTTTCTTGTGGCTTCTTCTGCCTGTTACTTTAATATAAAAATAGGCTAAGTTACGCCTTATTACATCAGCTATCTGCTAGTGAAAGTCCTGTCAAAATCGGTCCAGCTGTTACAGAGATTAGCCGGAACAATCAGACAGACAGACAATTTTTGTAAATAAAAATAATATGTTTTGGTATATGTCGCGTGTATATATGCATTTAGTAAAAAGCGGTTATTTTAATATTACAAACGGACACTTCAATTTTATTTATTTGTATAGATAAATTGAGATGATTTGAATCCATATTTCTGTCTCCTCCAATTTTAAATAATTGCAACTGATAAGAAATATGCTACATCAGTTGTTACAAAATAATTCTAGAACGACTCGTATAAAAATGAAGCGTGTCTGTATTGTTTGTCAAATTGAAGTTAGAACTATATATAGAAGTTGCTTTGTGTTGTGTATTTTTAAAACATGTGAAACAGAAGGAATATGAGTATTTTAAGCATTTTAAGCAATCGTTATAAAAGTTTTTGATGAAAATTTTTGAGTGTAGTAGTATTTTTTTTTCATCTTGACTTTCCCTCACAGTACCTTTATTGTGAAGTCAGAGAGAACCTAGTGTCAAGACACTCCGTTGTCCACTTTCCAAGTGAAATTTCCACCCGAGACATTGAGTGGCGGTAGCAGTAGCGTTTGGTCTTAGGTATCAAAGCAGAAAAATTTAAATATTTCAAATATAATCGTGCCCCTGAGTGACAATTGAACCTACAATCAATGGCGTTTACAGTTACACACTGTTCCAATGCGCCTCAATGGCCTGCCTCTGTAGTAGTTTTATTATAAAAAATATATATCTAAACTTAAAATTGCCTAAAAACATTATATGTCTATATAAATGTATGTAAATGATTTAACCAATTAAAATGAATTCCTTAATTGAAATTATAATTAATTTTATTACACCATTAAATTCATTATACATATTTGAATAAAAGTTTTAATGTATATAATGTACATAAAAAAACTGTGAAGCGTTTAATATGTGTATTTATATTACCTATACCTTAGTTTTTGTCTGTAGTGTCTTTGAGCATTTAAAATTTTAGTTCTAGACAGAAAACAAGCCATTAGCCAATTGGTACTAAATATATGAGCACTGTAGAACTCCTAGTAATTTGTTAAGAGCCTTAATTGGTAGCCGAGCTACTGCGCTTCTTCGTATTGATTAAAATTATTTTATATATTTAATTGATTGTATTCTCCTACCCTTTAAATCATTCTGTATATTAGATTATATAATTCTATTATATTCAGTTTTTTATTTTCTTATGTTGTAAAAATATACTAATGTAATTTGCAAACACTGGATATATTATTATTAATCGCTGCACACTGCTGAGAACTTTCTATTTTTTATATTAAAATGAATATAAAGTAAAATACCAATTATTTTAGGCTAACTGGTGTAAGTTTTCAAGATATAATAAGTTTAAGTAAGGCGGAGAATACCATATTCGTGATACTTACAGCGAGTGACGCACGACATTATCTATGTTTGTACGGCTAATCGGCGCAATCGTTATTGCAATGCCGTAATTATGGTGCCAGCTGTGAGCTATGGCTTGCTAAGGGGAATTTATTTGACTAATTTATAGCATTGAAGCTGCTTTGTAAAACACCATTTTACCTAAGATAAGCTTTTAGTTCACGTTTATAATCTAGGTTAGATAAATTTGACATAGGATAATGTTCTTATAAAATATCTCACAATATACTGAAGTAATTGTATGATGTGTAGTGGAACTGAGTCTTGAACTTCTAAATTGAAATAGTTTTCCGAGCGGAATTTGACCCAGTACCCATCGTGAATCGACAGCCATTTCTTATTCATTATTGTTATTAAGACTCGTTGTATATTACTGTCTCCTGTCTCCTGTGTATATAAATGTCTTATATAGCTGCAATTGTAAATGATAAAACCTCTATAAAAACTCAAGGATATGTGGAAGTTTTATGTTGATTGTCGTGTATAATATTTTCATTAACGTTGGAATGTACGTAATGCGAGAACATTAGCTTAGTTAGGTATATTTTTTTATCACTTTGAACTCGCATCTAGCGTAATCACGGCTAATAATTTTGAGCC
Source organism: Podotricha telesiphe (assembly GCA_038994665.1). Classification (NCBI taxonomy): domain Eukaryota; kingdom Metazoa; phylum Arthropoda; class Insecta; order Lepidoptera; family Nymphalidae; genus Podotricha; species Podotricha telesiphe. The sequence goes on along the minus strand of JAOYRR010000423.1, from coordinate 77,047 downwards.
GTATAGTTTACTAAGAAAATCATTAAATGGTTTTTTTTATGTATACAATATTTAGTTATTTTCTTATATAACTTTATAGTCGAAACGGTCGTGGTCTAATTAGATCGTAACTTATTTGTACTCTGTGATTGTGGATTCTGATTTCGTTCACGACAGCTTCTTAAGTAAGTCGCGTATAGCCACAGCCACTCGTCAGTTAACACTTGTTAAGAGGTTCGAGGAAAGTGAATATAGGCATAGTCTCTTGACACTCGGTTCCTTTATATTATTCTGCAAAATAAACAACAAAATGGGTAAATGTGGAATAGAATCGCTTTGTAATTTATACACTTGTCATCCCATCATCAGATTAGCTTATCTTAGCCGTTTGATAAAACTCACAGTACAGTTTGCGTGCATACCTCTGTATGTTACAGCTTATAATTATGATGAATTCAGTTTTGTTGATCAACTATAACTTTACTACTAATACAGGAATATATTTTGTTTTAAATTTCTCATATAAATGTGTTATTTGTATTGTTTTAAGTACAATAACTTAACGACGTATTTTATATAGTAAAAAAAATATGTTCACGCTTTTTATATATTGTATAATTTAAATTTTTCATAGATTCTTAGCAACACGTTAAAACAAACATTCAAAGGCCTATATGGGAACGTGGAGTCCAGTAAGTTGTTCCTTAATAAGAATTTCAAATAATTACAATTTTTGGGTTTTATAACTTTAATTATATTGGGTATGTCTAATACGAAGAAATATCTACAATGCAACAGTATAGATGATTAATTATAATATATCACTTGTTGTTGGAATGTGTATGAAGAACACATGAAGCGCTGGTCTGGGACCACTTACAAACAAAAACATAATGTGTGTATGAATACGTGTAATGCATTTGTGTTGGCTGGTCTGGTTGGTTGATGCTATAAACAAGTGCATAGATTATACGGAGCGACTTAGTCAATGTCTAGACTGAAACTCCTATGCGAAACAGAGATTAAAAATTATTCTTTTATGCTATAGATTGTTCTTACACAATATTATAGGTATAGGTAGGTATATGCCGTTTTATAGATAATCTAAAAAGTATTATTTTTACTTATAATGAAGTAAAGTTTAACGTTTCTATTTTTGTATATATATATATTCTAAATAATGGTTAAGTGGGTTGGTCAGATGGCTTTTTCATATTTCCGGGGAAATTGTATTTTAGTTTCTTCGGAAAAACATGTACATAGGTGTAAAAACAATGGCAAGTTAACTTTTAAAAATAACTTTTTATGTATTTGTATACATACACCTATAACACATATAGTGAGAAATATGTGATCATAATTAATTTTCCTTCCTCCGCGAATTCAACGCGTAAAAATATTTATATAACGCACTGTTTGCGCCATAATCATTAGGTCACGTTACTGGAGTGACCTGGTTTTGTAGTAGCTAATTTTGATATGATAATAAGTTTAGCTGTTTATAAGTTTATATATATTTTCATATTGATATTAGAGCTGAGACTAAATTACATAGAACACATTTTTTTTTATTTTTGACGTGTTCAAAACACCGAACACACCCCCTCATCTTGAGTCAGACCCATCCTTGCGACACGACTGAATGTAACAAATAAGTCTAGTCTTTCTCTTTGCTACAAACTTGAAAATGTCCATTACTACACGGACTAAGTCTTGAGCAAGGGCCAGGTAGCATATAATATTTTCGCTTGCCGTAATACAATTTAATGATTTAAAATAAATTTTAATCAACACTAAAGTTTATCTTGTTAAATATCGTGTAACGCCTATATTAAAAACCATATCATACAACTTGAATTATCTTAGCCGCTCTTATTACAATATGTTTATTATTGTATTACATAAATCACTAATGATTATGCAAGTTATTATGTAAGTCCAAGCGGAATACTGTTTCTTTCTTAGTTAGTCGTACGTTCTATTTCCGTAATAAGTTTTTCTTTAATATTAAGATTCTTTTTAAAAAAATATATAATTTTTTGTTAGTATTTTCGATATATTCACCATACCCTATATGATTGTTAGTACTTAAAGAATATCCGTGGAAATAGCTTTTTAGATTGATTGATTGATAAATACAAAAAACATGAGTAAGTATGTTTGCTAATAAATCAAAGTAGTTGACGGGTTTGTGCTTATTATCGTCGTTGCCGTTGATTGAGGATGTTCGACTAAACTAGACAATACCTACTACATAATACACATGTATAACGGCCATCTATATAATTAATTTTTTCACCTTCACGCTTTTTTTTACTGTCAAGACACTGTCCCTGTGCCCGGTAAGTGGATGAACTGAACTGAAACTCACCGCGCTTTACGTTGCGTAGAGCGGAGTAATTAGAATAGTTAACAGAGTTAATAGTAAAAATTGCAAATAAACTAACATATTTTTTGTTTATTAATTTATTTTTATTATAGTATAGAGTACGGTTCGAATAGATTCTTCATAGATTAAATATGACAACGTTTGTCGAGATAGTCTATATCTGTACACACAATACAAACTTAACTGATCGCTATCTATCTTTTCTATCACTTCAGTTTTACGTTTTTTCCTGCATATAAGAGTAGTCATAGAGAACCTAGTGTCAAGACACTCCCTTCTCCACTACTTGTTTGAACACGTATCCAGATAACTGATGCAGTATTTTTATAATATGAATCCCGATGTCTTTAGACGCATCGGGACAACGGTCGATCGATCTTATTAAACCGAATTAAGACGTGAGACATAGATGACGGAATTTAATGTCCCGCTTGGTTATACTGATAAATCTAGAGTCTTTGTACAAAGAGTTAAAAAGGAGTTGCAGGTATACGTTTTATTATTACTCAACAATTACGGTCGTCTGCATTTAGACGAAAGCGCCGCGCCGTCGTCGCCCATTAATATTCATTTGCGCGTAATTTTCGCTTTGAGGTTGTATTTGAGGGTGCAATGCAGAAAGTTAGACTTTAAATTTATAAATTAATAGCATATTAGTATTGTAGTGGAGAAGTGTCTGATTTGATGCGATGGTTGTGGGTTCGATTTACACTCGTGGGAATGCGTATATTTTAAATTGTTGTATATTCCTCTGTTTAGATAAAACGTAGAATTGTGTTAAGCTTCTTTTAACACAGTCACTATAAATTGGCGCAAAATGTCAAACATAACGGAATGTCTTGAAATAAGGTTCCCTTTGCCTCTACCCCTCGTCAAAACGAGGGGGGTATATGGGTAAATATAATATTTAAGTAATGCTTTTACTTGATACTTTTACTATTTTCTTATATATTTTTGATAACATAAATTAAGTTTTTCATTATTGTGTAGCGAACTCTTCAGTAATTCATTAGTAAGTAATTAGTATTCGCTCTAGAACGGTAACGGAATTGCCAAATAACGTCAGCGTGAAGAATTAACACGCCATGTCTGCTATTCAGTAGGCCATCGGTTTCGCACTGTTTGCATTATCAATGCCACCATATTATTAGATAACTCGAATCATTGTAACGAAACCTTAGATTAAAGATAGTTAATGTATTTTTTATTCGTGTTAAGTTCTTATGTAAATTGGACTATTGAAATTTTTTACTAATTGTTTAATGATTTCATTAATAGCATGATATATATTTTTTTAAAAATAAGGTAAATTGCCTATTAGTTAAAGAAAAGTCATTAATACCTCACTGTTTTTGTAAATACTTTGGGTTTGCTTGGAAATAGCATATCATCGGATTAAGCTGCTGATTCCATTTTTTGTTGCACTGACTTCTTTTTTATACAAATCGAAAATATTAAATTATACACAGTCAAGAAAAAAAGCAACATTCCATTCCATTTGTTTAGTGAGTAAAAATTACGACGTATTTAATGACATGAAAAAAGTTATGAATGACCTTTGCTGCTGCTAACTCCATGTTAATTTAATATTGAAACCAAATAAAATGTACTCAATTATTTTCTTAAAAAATTATGTTTTGTCTCTACTCATAATTTACTTAATATGCCATTGGAAGCCTTACATACTCTCTACTTTCTAAGCGGACGATATTTTGTTTGGCAAAATACTTAGATGAAAATAATAATATCTCAAGCCCAGCCAGCCAATTACGATATGATAGCATTAATAATAATAAAAAAATTGAAACATTGTTAGATGTTATAACACTTACAAATAGAAATGTATTTAATTTAATTTATTTTTAGTTGTTATCTTTAATAAAATACTGACTATATTATCGTCATATTATTTTTGGCTAATTAATTAATGTCAATAGAGGGGATTTTATTTGTAAAAGGCTTTATCAATTCTGGCGTCGCGTCTGTTAGAATGAATTTGTCTTAATAAGTCTATATATAGTCTTTAACATTTTGTACCTAAACTATTGTGTGTAAATGTAAAATTTCCTAAAAAGTATTTATAATCGTTGAAACTTTTTTAATAATCGAAAACGCGATGCCACCGACCCTTATCTTTATATATTTGTGCTATTTCTTTAATAGAGAAAAAAAATACGTATGGGAAGAAAAAAGTTAGGTTTAAAATAAAATACACACGTTTAATGTTTCTAACTTTTCTGGAGTGACTTATCATAGTTCTTCTAGCTCGGTCTCCCACAATATTTGGTGATGGCTCAAGTATACCCGTATTTGGTTGTTTTTGTTATTTTCTGTTTCCATGTTTTATTAAAGCTGGTAAAAATGTAAATATAGTATATTTTAGCTTGCACACTTGCAGAATAACATATTGTAGAATTGCTTATTTTCTATCATCTCTTTTTTTTTTTTTTCACCATCTGCCACTAACCATTGATTGACAAAAAAAAACTGAACCTGAAGTGATTAAAGCTCGCAGTGAAGGTCTTGCAAAAGCACAAGGGCTTCATTGTCTTGAGAGTTCTTAAGTTACCTAACCTGAACGACAATTTACAAATTAAAGTTGTTATAAAACAGGATGAGGAAGATCACGTCAATGTGAGGATAGAAAGGACTTTATTGACCGTACATAGATTAAAAGAGGTATGTCTTGACTATGGATTAGATTCTCCTTTCTTCCTGTCGTCTACTCCACAAGATGCAAAATAAGTTCTGTTAAAATGTACAATTAACGAATTTTTTTTTTTTTTATTTAAAATGATCCACACATATTTAGAATAAATTTAATTATTAACTAAATCAATCTATTAGCAAATTTGATAATATTTTAGTATTTTCGCACTGTATTAAGATATTTCATGACTATTAGTAACAATTCTGGCCCAACATCAGTTACGAGAGCAACATCTTCATTATAATATGAATTATAACTGAACGTTGTTTTGTATGCATGAAAATTATAATATTTAGTACGTTCCATGTATATGTCATATATATATATATATATGGACTAATATAGGATATATTTTTATCACAGTAAATGTCACAGATAGGTTGATAGCTCTTATCACTTAATATTACAATGTTTTTATTTCTTTTCTAAGCTTAACGAACAAATAAACGAACTTACCTAAAAAGAACGAGTCTTATTGTGGTTCAGATCCTAATAAACTAATGAATTTACATGAATTAGGACCCAGTTACTGAATTGATTGCGCTATATACAAGACAGTCATTGAAGATAAGTAAGTACTATAGAGCTTATTCGTTGTACGTCGATACGACTAGTCAGTAGTCACCCCTAACTACGTATACATCTAATCCGTACGTCTATATGTCCGTTGGCGTCTGGCAATTTACTTCCAGTATAGTATATTCCAATTTACATAGATATTTATATACGTATTTCAATATCCATTGATATTCGCGACGTCACGCGACTACGGTATATTTTAGCCCCAGAGGTCATTTACTGACGTCAGTCAGTCATGAGTGAGTCAGCTGGGTTGGGTTTCTTTTTTATTAAAATGATTGTGTACAGTACATTAGAATTAGGTAATATTCGTTGGGAAGGTCGCAGGTTCAAGGTTTAGGCGATGTTTTTCCATTTTTATTATATAAATTAGATATGTAACGACTTAATTAAAATAAAACTTCGCGCAGCGTACATTCTTTTCATTATTATCATTTGTAAATGTAAAAGAGGGTCCATAGCTTTGTAAAAAAGAGCAGATGCTTGAACAAAACAGACTCGGTTCGGTGCCTTTTAAGACTCCACGCGGCGGTTATTGCATACATATTTTAGAATATTGTAGCTATTTTTACGAAATATTGAGAAAATTATTGGACAGTATCAAATGCACTTTAAATACTACTTTACGTATCTATATTGCAATATTAGCTAAAAAAAATCAATACATAAAATATTGTAATAATTGAGAAAAAATATTTTCTGTTTAAACGTGTATAACACATAAATAAATATACCTTACGTGATATCTGCATTATCTAAGAATATTTTAGACGTATTCTTTTAGTATAATATGAAAATTGAGCAATAACAAAATATTATCTTACATACCAACATGTAACGCTAGATTTAGCTTATAGTATACATATATGATACTAGCGGCTTCGCCTGCGTAAACTACACGACTATAACTGACTATTTCGTGTTCTTCCGCCCGCGCCTCACCTTAAATCACAATCTTTGCTTAAAATTTATAATTTTCAATGTAACTTTTTTATTTATCACAAACACGCTTACGTTTGTATGTGAGAAACAGAAAAGAAAGAATGATTATAAGGTTCTATTACGTTGATGAATACCCCAATAGTATTTATTCTGATATATCTTCCATGTACAGACAGCGATTGTTATTATATATATACACGTAAAGCAAAGATTACAAAGAATCCAATTAGTTGATCCTGTTAGCAATGCAAACCGTTCGATGCTGTATTTTTTAGTTAGGCTCATCGAACGTTGTAACGTAGTTTCTCTTATGGCAGTTACTTTATTTACATTGTGAGTACAAATTCAAGATCCAATCCCCGTCCTCTATAATTATAATTGCTAGATGTCCCGGTTGACGCGTAAACTACGCGAAGCCTTAGCAATGTGTATTTCACTTTGTATAAACATGTATGTCAACACACATGTGTTAGTGTGTGTTACATTAATTTTGTTATTTTATGTGTTTTTAAATATTATTTTTAAAAAAATATTATTAGCGTTCTGCACTCCTTCTCTAAATAAACTATGCGAACACTAATATTATTACAGTGCGAAATTTCATACTTCTTTGTTCGCATAGTTTTTTTAATAAGGAAAAAAAATTGCTAGAAAATTTGGCACACTTTTTTTATGGACAAAAAGTGTTTTCTTTAATAATAACGTAATTAGATATACATTAAATTAATAATATTATTTATATTGCAACACACTAATATATATTTAATATACACTTCTTTATAAATTATATACACGTTACTATATGCAAGGCATACACAAGGCAACGAATATTTTACGCGAAAACGGGGGAATTTTTATTTATAATTTATTTTAAGTCGGTTTCGTTACATAAAGTGCTGCTTTGGGCACCACCCAACACGTAATGTCACACCCTCTATCAGTTTACACACGGGTCCCCGACCTGACGAAGCGACCGGATCCTGTGAACCATTACAATATAAGCTCTTTTAATTAGTTTATTTTCCAACTAGGTCCCAAATTCACAAGTGCCCAAAAGACCTCTACATGCGACATTTTTTTACGACGGCGCTGCACATAATTAACGACGCTGATGTAATTTGAAGTTAAAAAAGAATGAATGATAAGATAATATTGGCGCTCTAGAACAGTCCGATACTCTTCCGCAATTTCAATGATAGGCTTATCTGTTGACACAGTTTACGGTTGAATTGCGAATTCTTGATAGTTGCCAATTTTATGTTGTTATTTAAATATATCTCCTGATATGAACAAAAAATATATAGATATACGTAATGCGTAACGTATACGTATTACGGAAATAAAAGATTCCATTCTAAAGTGTTCCATACTAAAACTGTAATGAATAATATTAAATTTATTCGCCGTACCGAATGAAATACTGCATGTTGAATGTTTTCAAGTAGATAGAAAATTTTGTGTAGTTTTTAAATATTTTTTGTATACAAATATTGTATAATTGATATTATAGTTTCCATTCTACTTCGTATAAGAAAGAACTAAAAAAAAATTCTTAAAATATTGTGATAATGTGAAAATTCATAATACCCTACACAATAAATGTATCTGTTTTATATCAAGACTTATACTGTTCTAGAAGGGGCAACATCTGACTGTAAATATAATTATCCCCCATACATCCAAGCGAATGATTATATTTAACTTATTCTGTTTAAGACAACTCGTGACGTTGAGTTCCGCCACTGTAATGTCTCGCATGCGGACGGAGAGCGATAAACGAATTGTCTAGACACTAGGTTTCTTTTTTCTACTCTGCTAATAGGGGAAAAACGAGAAGCATATAAAAACATATTTATGATAGATATTTTGATATTCTACAACTATATATCAATAGTAAACCTAGAGAAATGTGTTGTTTTATTGTTCTACGCATTGAAAGACCATGTGACCTAAAAAGGCGCAATATCTCGTAGTGACTAGTTCGGCACAGAACAATGGCGACAGGAAATACACTTGTTGATTGCGCTGAGTGTCGTTTTTCATATCCTATGTGTGAGAATAACACTTCAAAAATCTCAAAATATAAGATTCATTAAGTACATACGTTATTATAAATGTTTAATATCTAATATTGATTGAGACTTGTCTATTATATAGCCGTTTGACTTTTAGGACGCTTTCAAATATGTTAGCGGATAATTAAAGTTTTTAACAATAAATTATTGTTTATCATTAAACTTCACTACAGCTGCATTAGAGATACTAATGTCTGTTTTACTCATATTAAATCGATATATTCGTATAGTTTTGTATTGAATTCATATCACTTAATTAGTATTATTGATATACCTGTGGCACGACTGTTAGGTACACAAATTAGTGTAAGCAAAAAGTGTAATAGTGTTCTATAACTAGAACATTTGTGCATACCGTAAAAACTTTTAAAAAAATTATCTAATTTTAAAGCAATAGAGCAATTAAAGTGTATATAATTTCTATTGTCATCAATAGTCATTGTGGCGCAATCGGAGAGTGCCAGACTGTAAACGCGATTGGTTGTGAGTTCGATTACCATTCGGGGGAATGATTATATTAAATTAATTTCATTTCTCTGTCTCCATGTCAGGCGGGAGGTGGATACCAGAGTGTCTTGAGTGTAGGTTCTCTCCGACTACCACCCTGATGTGAGAAAAAACGGTGAAAGTGCTTTTAAATTTCTATAGTTTATGCTCTTTTTAAAAACATTTTAAAAGTAAATATTAGTCAAACTTTACCCACCGTGTGCCAAATTGTACTAGCAAAACAAAATTCACGTCTTTGTGATCCTATTTATATAAATCGGTTTAGCAAATTCGTCATAACGTTTTTTACTGGGTTGCCAAATACCACACTGCCCAGCCCGCATTGCGACGCGTGGGTCTTACCTCAAAACTTATTCGCGTGGGGCCACTCTTTCTTTCTTGTGATTGCAAGTTCAAATTGAAAGTCAGAATAAACTAATAATTACTTTTTCGTCATAGCACTGTTAACTGGAACTTTAGCTTTAAGTCGTCGTCATGTAGTTGTGTGTTGAGATACGCTCTGGCTTTAAAAACTCGCTATTTCAAGCAAAGAAACCACCACGTCGTAAGGCAGTTTCGTTTTGTTTCGGTTCGTTCGTTTCGTTATTTATATTTATTATGATTATATAAGTGTTACCTGGGTTTGCTTACAAAATGAATGAAAATAGTATCCACGGAAAAATGTGCAATGTCGCGTAAAATAGAGAGCGGAGTAATTTATTTCTGTGTATACTGCAACACATGCTGCTTTATTATATATATAGCTTTAGTAAGGCAGTACCCAATTTAACATAAAATGTTTATCAGATGTTATCGGGATATTAATTTATACGTGAAAATTGAATATCTCTATTTTAGTTAATATAGTAGAGCTGAAATTGTTTTTCATACATTTATTTGAGTACAAGAGTTTATATTAAGACCTGTCATGACCATCAACATTAGTTATGATTAAAAGCTATTACATTTATCGTTGATGAGAAATTCTAATCTTGATCTTAGATAAGCGTGCAATTGAGTAAATGTTTTTTTATATCAACTGACAAATTCGTTCTAAATGTTGTTTTGTAGATTATCCTTAGTTTTTACTATTAAATTTAATCTTATATCTTCATTGTACTGTTTATAGGTTTGTAATTTGATAAATTAAAACTTCAATTGTATGTAAATTTCATATAGCAAGGCCGGCCAAGGATCCATTATATACGTAAGACAATTTAGAGAGGTCGACCATGATTCAACCTTTTTCTTACAATGGGGATAGGGACTCTTGATTGATGTAAAATCACATAAACTATTAAGAATTTGGATAATTTAAATTTAAATAATAAAAGCTAAATACTCCCAATGTGTAATGGTGATTTAGTTTCCCTTTAGATTCTCATTCATTGGGAAATTAAATAACTTATGTCAAAAACTGGCAAAAAGCATCACGCGTAATTAAAGGATGTGTGTATTTTCTCACTAGCTGTTAAAACGAACTGTAAACAACAATTTTCTATTAATTACTCCGGCCTTGTGAGTGTATGCTTTAACAATATTGCAGGAGCATCTCGCTCATTCAATAAATTCTCACTCCCCCACAATTGGTCTGCGGTCGGCGTCTAGCGCTGTGTTCCAGATCATACAGTATTTATTCTATATTTACATTTTGACCTACTATAAGACAAATATATATTATATTAGAACACTTAATTACAAGTTACCAATTTGAACGGATTGCTTGTTTTATTTCTCTTTTTATGTTAGAATTTACTTACTTATTTAAACTCGTTTGTTTTTTTTAATTATTATATAATAACTTGCTGCACTATCGTGGCGCTGTTAGGATGTTTAAAACATAATATTGTATTGTGTTCATTTTTTGATGCAATTTTAAAATTCGATATCAAAACAAGTGTCCCTCCGTTAGAAAAGACTGAAATCGTGATGTTGGGCGCTTCCTCCCGGTACGTCAACGACTTAACAAGTGGAAAATATTTAACGGAGTGATACATCATTACTTTCCATTCTTGTCTCGCTAACCGTAAGAAATATGTTAAAAAAAAACAAATTACTCTTTTAGTATATATAAGATATAGGATTTTGAAATGAAACTCTCCTTGACTTGACTACCTGTTGTTGACTACCTGTTGTTGTCTACCTGTGAGTGACCACGGACTACTGTAAAGTGTTCGCAACGTCGTGTTCTAAAATATATTTTCGAATACTAATATTATACGCGATTAATCCGTTTAAAAATAGTTTCATTTCAAAAAGTGTAATAATTGCGAAAATCATAGAACTTATTAAGATGTATAGGATTCTTATGATTACGTCTGTGAATTACTGCACGTATTATGCACTTATAACCTTAAATGTTATTTCAACAATAAAACATTTAAAGGCGATTACAAAATCATTAAACAATAAATTAACCGTGTTTGTAACTTACAATGCTCCATGGAGTATAGTATTGTTTGATATCAAACACATGAATCACACATTCCGTCAAATACTTTCACTTGTTCGGTTCACTTTCGAACGAAACCAAGATTAGTCTTCTTAGGTATTTAGAAGTGTTTTTGTTATATCATAACCGTTTGGCATACATGTGTTGCTAACTTTATTTACTCGGACCAAAATGCTTTTGAAGATGTTGTCATTTTTGAATCGATAATTGATTTAAATTGTCTTTACATGGAAGGATGGAGAGGACGCAATATTATTATTGAGTGATTCGTTTGAATTATTTTATCCTTTCTATTTAAGCCAATTTTATTTAAATAAATTCTCGTGTAGCGAACATAACCCACATACAGTCTATTTAGGACAACAAAAAATTATATTATTAGTGATTTAAAGGAAACTTGAAACCACCGTGAGGCTGTGAGGCAGCGTCTGACGTCTGATTACGTATATCTAAATTATTTTCATTTCTCTGCATTTCGGTGGTATTCAACACACGCAATTTCTTAAATTCAGGCTGGAAGCAATGAACGGAGTGTAATGACACTAAGCTCACTTTGTCTATAACCTGCTATTCAGGATAAATTGTGGAGCTAAAAATATTAAACTAAGAAGTAAATATTTATAGTTTTGTTATTTACGTAATAATTGGATTGTCCGGTTTCTTAGGGAAATCCAATTTGGTTAGTACAAATGAATAATGGTACTTAACTAGAGGAGTATGGTGTCTAAAACTCAGTTTCCTTATATGTTAACAATAACAACTATGTCGTTGACTATGGAGTAGGGTTGGTCATAGTGTAATTTATATGTCAAACTCTGATTTTTCAGTTAAACTTAAAAAAATTACAGATATTTAAACTTAAGATTTACTAAGCTTTATGATGAAAGTCAAAACATAGGTTTTTGTTCTTCGCGACTTAATCAACATTTATCATTTGTTGACTACGTTAGAAACAATTCTGACTATCATAAAAAAATTGTAAATTTTAAGATTTTCCATAGTACGAGACCATTACAATAACATATTTAATTGTTTATTTACTTTTTATTCTTTGTTTAGTTTAATTATATTAAAAGTTAAAAGTTTCTTCTGAATTGACATAATATTATAAGAGAGTTTAAGTTATATTATAGAGAGTCATTTTATGTTATATTATGTATATATGTAGTGACCCTAGGCTGGTTGTATAGAATAATGTACATAATACTTGTTAGCTAACTGCCATGTGGGGCGCAGTGGGCGATTGTTTCTATTGACACCATTCACTACTACCAAATTGAAATAACGATAGGTTACTTTATACTAAGCTTTGTTATTCATACAAGTCTTTATAATTATAAAAATTAAGATGGTGCTTTAATAAAATATTAAGGTCAGGAAATTGTAAGGTTAATTGTCAAGAATTACTTATTTAATGATCCAGTATATACTTTTATTAAAAATATGTAAATAATCACGAGAGCGAAAGATGTTATTTTGCAATCTTCCTAGTAAAAAAAATATCTCTATATTAATAGAATAAGGTGAGTCAATAAGTATTGAACTATGTTGTTTTTATTTCATTGTCTCATTAAAAAAAACATATAGAATATAGAATACAGAAAGAATCTCAAATAAAGATCTCAAAGAACATACACATATTAAATTTTTTATCATAATATACACGTATATAAATTTAGTTTTAGTCTAGAAAGTGCTCTTTTTATATTTGAAGCAAATTATTTAAGCTAAATTAATTATTATTTTTTATTTAAAAGCTAGTTAATTTAATAAAATTCGTAAAGAAATCTAATAATATTTTTATTCAACCCAAAATACTATATAGAACGAAATTCACAACGCTGTATTCGTTTTAATAAAGTATCTCGTTGCACATTATTGCATGAATGCGTCAGCAGTGTGACAAGTGGGACCATTTGGCAAAATTTATGATCGAACTCTTTGACGTTGGCGCTTGCATACCATTTTGTTTATATATACAAAAATCTTTTGCTTTAATAATTTGACGGAATAGATTAGGTTGGTAAGAACCCAGTGAACAATACTTCTATTTTCATTATTCTAGAGACGTCGTTATGGCAAAATCTAACATTGTATTTTCTATGACAGAGAAACATCTATATTCTATGTACATTCATTTTAATAAGCAAAGTCTTACCAATAAGATAGAAAGGAAGTATTCGTTTAAAGGTTTATAATAATTTGTATACACTTAAACTTAAATATTCATTTTTGCATAGAACTAAAATCATCTTAATCGATCCATGTCTTCAACTATAAATATACTCTCGAGATTTTTTTAAAACTACAATAAAATTTAAGGAAGTGTTAAAACGAAACGTTAAAAACGTATAAAAAAATGAACACAGGAAACGGAATTCGAATCCGCGTCTCTTGAATAACACTCTAAAAATTTTTAAAGTATTAATTTCGTAATGGTTTGCTACATCGCTTCTAACTAAATAATTTTTGATTTTACGTTTCTTAAAGTTATAAATAAGTATTGCACAGATCCAAGTGTTCTCAATTCTTAATTTTGATAGCTACATTGCAAAACTGCCATTGACCTTCGTTTAAACCAGACGCCTCTTAAGACTGGAAACTTTACTTTTATAGTATCTTATTTGTTTAACGAGATGGTAAATATTTGCACTTCGGACATACCTATTCACATTCTTAATGACTTCATGCTTCCGCTATCGGTGTAAAGAATCATCTCGTCCAAGCACCTTGTTTTCTTTTATCAGAGAAACATATTCAGTCATACTACAAGCCGCGTTGACGCGAAAAATAAGAATAGCCTATACCACTTGTACTTTGTGTCACTTTACACATGTTCTGTGTGTAATATATTACTATTATTAAAAATATTGGATTTCTGCACCTTTTCTACATTTGAACTCTTTAACTGTGCCAAATTATATACTCTCATAATTTTTGTAAAATTAGATTCAAAGTTGTTCGACCTTCCTACAATATATAGATATTCTCACACATACAATATAGAGCTTAAGACGTGTAACTAAATAACTAAAACAAAAATATTATACTAATGAATCAATTAGTATTATTTGTGTATTTTTTATAAATAAACCCTCAAGTATTATTTTAACCCTCAAGCGTTGCGTTCTAAACAGACCCGTCCTAACTGCGTCACGATGACGTCAGTATATCTTATTTTTGTGAATATTTTAAATTGAATAAAATTAAATATTGTATCAAGGCACTGTCTGGTCTGATCAAAGGGAAGTCATTAAAATGCATATGCATTTAATGGATGCATTGTTTTATTGATTCGAACGGTACATGAGACCTATTTGTACCACCGTACGATGGCTCGATGCGCTATCGTATATCAGTTAGGTACATAAAACAATTAAGTGTCTGCGGTCTGATACAAAAAAATCATTGTAAAATGTTATTATTTTTCAAAAGTAAATGATTAATCTATATATATAACAAATATGTAGCAGATCGCTGTCTGTATATGGAAGATATATGGAAAAAATGTTATTGGGGGCATTTATTCTTTTCTGTTTGTCTATGCGTTTGTGCACGCTAATTTCAGAAATGGTTTAACCGATGTAATTGCAGTTATTTAGTGTTTAGTACATTTCAATCGGTTCATAAATAAAAAAGTTGCAATTTAAATGATAAATTTTAGCAGTTTGTCATTTAAGTGAGAAGGAGGGCGGCCGAGAAAACTAAATAATTAAGTCGTGTAGTTTACTGTAGTTGCTGAATATTTTTGTTTGTTAAATATAAATTAATGTATATAAATAAAACATTGAATTAGAAGAAACTATTAAAACTAATAATGAGTTTTTAATATCTTATTTTAGATGGGCAGTAATTTTTTAAAATCACTCGTTTCCAAATTTCCAGTTAACCTCGTTAGGTCCTTACATATTCAAATATTACATTGAAGAGCTATAACAGCTTACGTCAAATTTCTTTATATTGTTATTTAATACAGCCTAAGTATATTACGTTAAAAATTGTGTAACTTAGTATCTTGAAACTTGAAATGTTTTATATAATTTATAAATAAATACAGAATTATTTATTTTAGATTAAATATTGATTTCAAACTATATAGTTTATAAGATTTGAAAATACTTAAAAATATACTAATGTAAGTCACGAACACAATACTATGCAAGTCTAACGTAAAAGTGTAGCGGGTAAGAGCCGTTATCAAAATGGCGGCGCGTTGCCCGACCGCCATTACGACGCGGGGTCGTTGACGTCGCTACGCCGATCGTTGGCGTGGCGCGTCCGGTGATGTACCAATGAAATACTAGTAACGCCATCTTGTTGTTGTTTCTGGTATGTTTAGGTTTACAAGTGGCTGAGAGATGGCGCTGTATATAGAGTATTAATTTATAATTTGAAAGAAGTCTATTGAACAT
This sequence comes from Podotricha telesiphe, assembly GCA_038994665.1. Taxonomy (NCBI): domain Eukaryota; kingdom Metazoa; phylum Arthropoda; class Insecta; order Lepidoptera; family Nymphalidae; genus Podotricha; species Podotricha telesiphe. The sequence goes on along the minus strand of JAOYRR010000423.1, from coordinate 61,023 downwards.
ACAAGTAAAATGGTTTCTTATATATATATATATATATATTTCTAACATTTTTACCTAATAAATATTACTTTGACTTTAACATTTGATTCAAGATTACTGTACCAAGTGTTTAATAAAAAATGTTAAAAAGTTTCTTAAAATAAAACGTAATATAGAATATTAAAATAGAAATAAATTATATTAATTCTTCTATATAAGTTCTTTCTTTTGTTCGCAGTGTAAAGATTTTGAGAAAGTCGGTGCCACCATTGCGGTGACACCGTGCGACGTGGTGGAGGAGGCGGATATCACCTTCTCCTGTGTCGCAGACCCACAAGCAGCTAAGGAGGTAATTTAATAGTTACATAAGTATGTACTACGTTACTCAAACTAAAATTTGAGGGTTTGTAAGGTTGTTTACTTGTTTTTGTTGTTAGCTTCTCCATATAAATTTTTTTAAACCCAAACCAAACCAAGGTAAAGTAAAAATCGTATTGTAAAGACTTATTAAGAGATTGGCCACTTATCCACATATATACATAAATTAATGAGAACTTTAAATATTATTTAAAAAAAAAAAGAGTATAAAAATTAAGCGTACAATGATACTCATTTCTTTTTTTCTATACAATGTAAATAACACTTAAATTAACAATTTACTATTTAATAATTATTGTCGTGGTGTTCGCTAATTGACACGTAAAGTCTTGCGTATGGGCGGAAAGTGTAGAACGGAGAGTGCTGACGCTACGGGTCTTTGCCTAACGTTTTATGCGCGGAAAATCGTGATGTTGCTTTTTAGAAAACATTCGCCTTTGTGCCGCAGTGGAGTGCGTCTGACTTTAAACGTGATTTGCTGTGGGTTGGATTACCATTCGGGGATATACCTAAGACGTAGCGCCACGTTGAGTTCCGCCACTATCCGGGCAATGTTGCATTTTTAGTGCGGAAAGCGGAGGTCGGAGTGTCTCTACACTAAATTCTCTCCGATTACCATACAGTACGGTGCAAAATATCTTAAACGTTAATCAAAAAAAAAAAATTGTACTTATGTATATCAAAATACATAAGGTTAGGTAATTTATGATCTCGAAATCTATAATAAACTGTCATATAACTATAACGTTTTTTGTCATAGCGTGTAGAAGCATGTAGGTTGACATTATGTTATCATAACCTTTCTCCCCGACCTCTGACCCTGACGCTATATACGGGCGCTATGATTTATGGTTCATCAAGTTCTCATCAATTTACTACCATGATGTAAAGGTTAGGTTCTAAACTATAAGAAATAATCACTAAAAGCAATCTCTTTCAGGCGACCAATAATACAAGTATTTGCCACAAATGGACGCAGAGAGGTGATGAAGTATTACAAAGGTGCATAAAGATGCACCTTTGTAATACTTCTTAATAATTTTATACACATATATATATATATATTTTCATAATTTATACTTTTCATGTTGAAGTCATGTTACCGTTTAAAACATCTTCAACCTAATAAGCACAAGGATCGATGCTTCTTTCTTTAATTTATGCAATTGATAAATATAAATTCAATTGATAAATTTAAAATGAACAAATATGTTATGTTTGCGCAACAGCTATTTTTAAAATCAATTTTATAATTAAAAGTATCTACTAATATGTGGCATTATTATGTTAAAAAAAAACATAACTGCATGCTTGTACACGAATATTTATATATTGCTCCCAAGAGCAATCAGACATTGATTTCAGTTATTTACAATAATGCAATTGTAGATGGTGTTCGGCAACTGCGGCGTCCTGCACTGCCCTTCGCTGGAAGGCAAGGGCTACGTGGAGATGACGTCCATAGACGCGGACACGTCGCACGACATCGTCGAGGCGATCAGCGGCAAAGGCGGCAGATATCTGGAAGCACAAGTAAAAATTTCACTCCATTACATATTTTGCTTTTTCCTATTGTCTTACTTGGGAGAGGAAACACGTTAAAATTTGATTTTCCTTGCCGATATGAAATTCGTGAATAAAACAACTGTTCAGTTGACATGTCTCCCATTTTATAGGTAAATAAAACTAATAAACACCCATACAAACAGTTAGTGGCCAGTGGCCGTACATGTGTGCCGTACGACAGATTTTCATATGACATATAATTTTCCAGATCCAAGGCTCAAAAACTCAAGCAGAAGAGGGCACCCTCATCATCCTGGCAGCGGGCGACCGCACGCTCTTCGACGACTGCCAGTCGTGCTTCAAGGCGATGAGCAAGAACTCCTTCTACCTTGGTAGTAGTCCACGTCTCCGGTTGACGGCGCGACGAAACTTGCTCTTTGACGGCTCTTGCACACGGCTTTTTGGAGTGTCTGCTTTTTTATTCTTTGGGAAGAGAGGCGTGGAAGTGGTATCGAGATGTTTTTGAGAGTTTCGTTTCTTTTGTAGGCAGAAATAATTAGAGATGACTTAGACGAGTACACTTTTAATGTAGTGATAACTTTTTTATTAATACATATTGCTTGTGAGTAACGCCTACTATAAACATTCTATCAAGTATTATTTGAATCAATCATTTAATAAGACTTGTTCCCAATTGCATGTTTTTACATGTTTTCTCAAAACTCTTACTTTTGAATGTTAATATACTATACATGTTATTTAGTTGTCGTGAAATTTTTTAAGATATTTATTTATATTATATTCTTAGTAGTGTGTTTTTGCATGTATTCTGCTATTTATGGAGAAAATGGTGATACAAAATATATAAAATTATTAAATTACATAAAGCAAATTTTTTGTAGTGTAGTTTTGCATTAATTACGCAAGTCCACGCAAATGGAGTGATAATTCGTTATATCCAATTAGTGTTATACATCACAGATTAACAGTATTCATCTATATAAACTTATAAAATTGGAGTGTCTGTGTGTATTATAAAAATAACCACTTATTACTAAATGCATATGTGCATATACCAAAATATTATCTATTGTCAAATATTATATATGTCTGTTTTGTTTGGCTTTAACTGGCAGATAGCTGTTGTAGTAAAAAGTAAATACATTTTATTTTAGAATTCCACACGAACAAAGTGTCGATTATTGAGTATATTTGACTTTTTGTTATTTTAATCTGCATGTTTCTTTTCTTCAGTGAGTAGAGCTTGAATGAGTCTAAAAAGCCTAGTTTTGCACTTTATATGTTTTACATTTTAGTTACGCTTGTTTTGTTTTAGCCGTCAACGACCAAATCTGAGCGCCTTATCGTACGAATAATAAAAAAAAAATGAATGAAGAAATAAATGAATGGATTAGTGAATGAATTATGTGATAAGATTGGCTAATTTTTTTTAACAATAAGAGACTAAAGTCAACCGTGGCGCAATGTGATTGACTGTGCCTGACTGAAAACGCGATTGGTTGTGATTGCGATTGCCACTCGAACTAATTATTAATTAATGAATATTTTCATTTCTCCGCTTTGGTATCTGAGACGCGCAATGTCTTGAGTTCGGGCTGAAAGTGGAGAACGGAGTGTTATGCCACTAGTTCTCTTTGACTACTTCGCTATGAAGGTGATTAAGGTGTAAAAAGAGAATAATATTATAAGCTGTAACAATTTTTATATTTTTCTTGTTGGGAGGTGTAATGTGTAAACTATGTACAACTTTATATGGCTAAATAAATATCTGACGGCCTTCTATACCAGTAAATTGAAATCCTGCTATTTTAAAATTATACGAGATATGAATATATTTGTAAATGTAATATTTAATAATGTGTGTGTTTGGTTGCGCGCAGGCGAGATCGGCAACGCGGCCAAGATGAACTCGGTGCTGCAGGTGGTGTGCGGCGTGTCGCTGGCGGCGCTGGCCGAGGGGCTGGCGCTGGCGGACCGCGCGGGGCTCAGCCAGGCCGACCTGCTGGACGTGCTGGCGCTCACGCCGCTGGCCTCGCCGCACCTGGTGCACAAGGGCCGCGCCATGCTGGAGTCCTCCTACTCCACGCACCAGCCGCTGGCGCACATGCAGAAGGACCTCAAGCTGGCGCTGGGGCTGGGCGACGCGCTGGAGCAGTCGCTGCCGCTCACCGCCACCACCAACGAGATCTTCAAGCACGCCAAGCGCCTGGGCTACGCCAACCACGACGTGGCCGCCGTCTACATCCGCGCGCGCTTCTGACTGCCGCGCCGTTCCCTTTCTGTGTGCCCCGAATGTTATGTGTACATATATACTAAGTTTCAAATTAACTCAAAATCATTATCAAATTAACAGCTTTAAAGCTAAATTTGTCACGAATATTGTTCATATAAATTAAGTATATTCTAAAAGGATTGAAACAGATTTACTGTACTCACTTTGAACATTTCTTTCTTTGCAATCTCCTCGTTGAGTGTTTGACTAAAATATATTATTATAATAAGCGTATTTGACTGTTCTTGTATGATGAAAATAGATAGATTGATCTTTTTTTATTTTATAAATTTAATCAATTTTTTTTTATAAAATAGGCATCGTTATCGTTAGAGCATTGTTTTTTTAAATCTATCTGTTCTCATTGTGTACAAATGTTAAATGGTATTGAGCGGAAGTATTGTAAAGAATAACTTCTTTTATTATAATTTAAGTTTATATGTTAGATGAAATGATAATAAAATCGCTCTTGAACATTGATATTTGTTCTATTTCTTATTTTTTTTTTTTTTTAAAGTTTATTTGTTTGAACCATGGGAGAAATATATAAAATATATTGATATAAAATTATTAATGTTACCTTAAAAATTTTACCCTATATTACATGCATCATCTACATGATGAACATTTTTCTTCACATTACTATATGCATTTAAATGATTATTATTTGCATTTACAAGAATTAATTATTAATAATTTTCTTATTCTTATAAACAGTCTGAACATGATAAAAAAATATTTATGTACTTATTTTAGAAATCACAACACGATGACATAGCATTGATTGCATTCTAGTAGAATTATATTGATCCATATACGGCTTGTATATGGAAATGTGAAATTTTTTTTATATTGTTGTAGCATTAACTTTTACAGACATGTAAGGTGTTGTATGCGGTAAGGGGTTAATAATGTAACTTAGTATTTTGCTTTTATTCCTTAGAAATGGATCTTAATGTTTTTTTTATTTAGAATTTAAATTATCACTGCATAAAACAGTAGAGAAGGCAGTCTCATGACACTAGGTTCTCTTTGTCAACAGTTATGCGGGAAACAACGTGGAGCTGAGAAAAGAAATACATTACACTCATTAAGTCAAAGTAAACTAGACTATTAAATAATAAGCCTTAAGACATATAGACATAAGTCTTAAGTTGTGCGAATGTTTATTGTAGGGGTTTTATTCATCTTTACGATTATCTCTGGCATGGTCGGCAGACGGGATCTTTAAGACATTGCAGCTCCACTGCATGATTTCTTTTGCCTCGTCCACTGTCATTAGCATCTTAATACATGTTCACCTTATTACCACGACTGTTCTCGAAAGTTTAATTTCATCCAATCTTGCATTTTCAAAATCACATTTTTGCTCACACCTATTATTTCGTTTGTCCTACTTATCTTTAAGCATCTATGATATTCCTCTTAGCTATACTTCTTATTAAGTGTTATGTGTTTTATGCAATAAGTAAGTTCTTTTAATTACGTTTGTCTAGAGTTTAGATATTTTTTCAAGGTTACATTTTTTTACCGTATTGCCGGACGTTCTCTACTTTCCGCCCGAAATCGAGACGTGTGCTGGGTGGAGAAACTCAAGGCCTCGCTTTTTTTAAGGTACAAGAACTTTGAAATGAAAATAAGTTAAATATCATTCCTACTAGTGAGAATCGAAGCCACAATCGAATCGTTTTTACTTGCTAATATTATCTTATTATGTATAGTCTATACTTATAAATTAGCTTGTCCTGATTCATTGACCGACTGACTGATTTTTGCAAATTTAACCCCTAACTAAGGTGACGAAATAGAGGATGGAAGTTCGTATGGTCCATCAGTTTTAAAGTAATAAACATGAAATTTTATTTGAGCGACCCTGATTAATGATTTGTAAATACCCATTTCAGTGATTGTAAAAATTCTTTTATCATAAACTCAACAAAGATTGTTCAGCGTAATGTGCATTTTCCGAAGACAAATAAAAATTGAGCATCCGGAACAACTGATGGAGACCCATAATAGTCTAGCTAAACTACAACAAATAAGTTAAAATGTCCTCTTAAGAAAACCCGTTCAACGTCGTAGACATTTCAAACACAATATAGCAGCTAAATTATACGAAATAAGTAAATGCGTCAATTAGTAATAGTTTTTCAGTTTGGTGGGCAGTTTTCGTCTACTAATAAAAATCATTGAACTTTGCGGCCATAGTGGGCAGTGGGTTACGTCTGACTGTAAACAAGATGGTTATCGATCAATTCCCACTCGGAAGAATGGTTATTTTTAACATTGTTGTAATTTTTTCTCTTTGATAAGACAAAAATGGGCGTTGAGTCAACATTCAATAAGCAACGTCTCGGATAATGGTGGTAAGCTGATTGTAATAGGTCTTCTTTATCAGCTAGAAATTGAAAAATATTACAATCATCAGAGACATTTGATATGGAAAATGGAAGTAGCATACTATTATACTTCTATTTACCATGGTATGCTATAAAGTGATAAAGTCCACGCAAACAAAGCGGACATCGACTAGTGAATTTCAATTTAGTAATTGACATAGATATGTTATAAGAAAATATAGTATTACAATATTAATATAACGAAGCATAACGAAATCACGGATGTGGTTTAAAAAATATAAAATTTGGAAGCACTCCAGTGCCATATTTCATTTGATTGAAATAAAATCAAAAATATACACAAATCATACTAATAATCTAATGAAGTGCAATTTCCTGCGAGCCTTGGATTGATTTCGATAATGACCTTCGGGGACGACGGCAGATTTACGACAAATTAGTGCTAAAAATACAGTGATTTACAGCGGCCCGTCACGCCACGCCGTGGTTAGCAAATAAAAATTATTATAGTAGGTATGAGCGATGTAAGGAACGGGTTGGAACAAACATTATATGCGATATTTTCTTTTAATTTTTTTTTATCAATGTTTAAAACCACTTATATTTTCATATATTAATAATATTCATACGTCACAAACATTTCCTGTCACTTATTTGAATACGTAATAACCTCACTATTTCTTATTAAAATATATTTATATTTATATATATATATATATATATTGCTCGTATATATATATATTGCTCGTGAAATTTAAATTAATATTACTATAAAATCACAAAACCTGCTTCATAATTTATGTGGCAAATATTTGAAATGAAACTACGTACAATCTGTATTTAGTATGATTTACGATCGTAAAATGTTTACGACACGTTAAAAACAAGTCATGCGATGCCGTGATATCATTACGAAAGAAAATTGTAAAAGGAAATTAGAAAAATGCCAGTCGTATTGTAGATTTACCCCTAAACATTCAGTATTGCTGTAACTTTGCCAACATTCAATACGAACGCTTTAAGCACATTGTACTGTATAAACTTTTTTGAATACAATTATTATTTACTCTGTGAAATGACATACAATGAAATTGATAGTTTAATAATTTAGTCGATTTATACTTTGTTTTTTATGTAATGGGCGTTAATTTAAATTTTTAAAGTGCAGTGTGAACAATGTCGTTCTTAACGGAGTATTTTGATGAATATCGACAGCATCCTATAAAAAAAACTAAAATGTAAGTTTATAGTGGTAAGATGATAGGGGCTTATTAACATTACTCCATCGATTAATTAACAAATTACAATCATTGTTCAGACATAAATAGCAATACAGCAAACCCTTCTACCTGCACTTCAACTTCTAATTATTTATATTTTAAAGTGTCCACTTTGCAGAGGTGGTGACAAAGTTTATATACATTTTTTTTTATCATTATATTCCTTTTTTTGTTATTTATTTTACGCCATAATTTACGAACTTTATTGAACTGTCTCTCTTTATCCTATGCAATATAATTAATTAGTCCCACTTGATTGTGGGGTCTACTTTCTTAGTCTTTTCCTTCCACTTTGCTCGACCGGACGCCTTATGGCCGGTAACGTTGCAGGCGTTCATGTCTTTTCTAATGACATCCACCCTAAGAACTCAACTTATATAAACTGGTAAAGATGTAAAACCTCTGAACTGGCTTGAAACAAAGTGTTTGCTTATCTCACATGATATCGGAGATGAGCAAAAAAACACAAGCTAAAATTTTTACTTAATAACTAAATATTGTATGTCTGACTGTAATCACGACTGGGTGTGGGTTTAATTCCCAGACAGAGGAATATTTACCTAATAACCATAATTTAATTATTTTCATTTCTTGACTCTGGTACAGGACAAAGCGCGGCGTTGAGTTTCTCGTCTCGTCTCGATTTCGGGTGGAAAGTGGAGAACGGAGTGTCTTGATACTAGGTTCTCACTGACTACCCTGCTATGAGAAAATCTACATATCGAATAAATAGTTAAAGTTTTAACTATTACTGTACTAATTATATTTTTATTTAACGCATCTTCAAGTTATAATTTTTTTGTGACTTTATTTTAGATGCCGTCCAGAAGATAGATGGGCGAAATTAGAAGGAAAATGGTTAGATCCGAAAACAGGCTCTGAAGATGTTAGTTAAAAGCTTAACATTTTAACTTAAAATACCATTTTATTTTACCAATTATTTTAATAGTAATTATTCAAAAGAGAATAGTCATGCCCTGGCAATAGCTTCTTTTCCTGACTAAAATAAAACCTACGGATATACTACATTAATAACACTTTTTTGTACAAAAAATACCGAATATGAATAAATAAAACAGTATAGCCGGTTTCGAATATATCCTATTATTAACGTGCGAATAATGGTTCATGAGGAAATCTTATAGAACAACTTAGTTTTTTTTATAAAATGTAATAAAACTTTAAAAATGGCGGCATTTGAACTCGCGATCTCGAGGTCGCGATCACTAACAACTAAGCTATATGTACACATTTCAATTTCCAAACCAAATTGTATGTTTCTGGTAATACAATTAAAAATCAAATCTTATTAAAATAAGAAGACACACGCTTAATTCTGTTAACGTCAAATAATTTACCACCGGTTCTAAAGTTAATGCCTCAGACTTAAGAAAAACCGGAGCAAGACACCCAGACTATTATTTTTTCAAATCAGTTATTAACAGATTTATAAATGAGACAATGATATCTTTGAAAGAGGTTGGAGCGAGCATTGTATTGTCAATTTTTTTGAGTTATTTAATTCCGATTATTTCTAGATACCCAATGTCAGTGTTAAGTTACTTTTTTATACTAGGACCGAATAATACTCCCATAGTTATAACAACAAAAAACAGTACATACTTTTATTAACTATACAGAAAACATGGACAGAAGATGAAATAGAGAAATTCATTAAAGCAACTATGAAGAGCTTGCGCGGACAGTCCACTTACTACAACGACTACTGCGCTCATTTGTCTCCTGGTTAGATAATAATTTGTATCAAACGTAGTGTTTGTTATGTTACTTTTATAGCGAATATTTTTAAGCATTTCTTGTATATAATAAAAAAAGTATGATTTAATATATAATATCAGAGAAGCCCTTTTAGAGCCTAGGCGGATTGGGCGGTGTATTTTGTTTATAGGCGCATATGAAACTTAAGACTATAAACATTTGATTTCGTTGGATAGAATTAACTTTCTTGTTACTTTTTCTTTAATAAGTGCACTATGTTATATTCTATATTTCTTAATTTATAAGATTCTAAATATAAATAGGATTAATAATTTGTTAAGTAAGATTAAGGCATCTTTTTCTGTTGTATATCATTGTGTGCATGCTATTATTGTTTAAAAGATTGCTTTTGTTATATATACTATAACATTTTTGTTTGCAACTTATTTCGAGCCTATATTACATATTAAGCCACTCCTTATATATATCATAATAATCAATATATGTTTAATAGTCTAACTACGATTTGGACGACGAATTATAATCAATTATTAATTATTAATTTTTTTAAGTTAATTTTTGGAGTTTCTAGATACATCTCTCACTTATAGGCTGACAAGGCATGGAGTTAAGACACTCTGCTCTCTGCTTTCTGTCAAATGTCGGCATTATACAAAAGTGATAAAATAAAAGTAATAAAAATATAATCATAAATAATTCCATTCCATTCAATCTCCCGCCTTCGAGAATACACGTAACCGAAATCGACGCTATCTCTCTGGCCACGATCGTGGCCACTCAATTTAATATGAATAATGAAAAAAAATATGATTTGTTTATTAGTCTGTACGTAAATGAAACCATTTCTTTGATAAAAGAATCAGTTTGTGTATATAATATATCCGATGCATGTCGTGACGACATTTCCGGATATAACAGAACGTAATCTCGTGATCGTAGATCATTCGTAAATCGTACCAGTTTAAGAATGTACGTTTTCAGGACCATATGTCAAAAATGACAGCTGGTTTTAGGGTTTACTTGCATATCAATTTTTTCTTTTATTATTGCTTCAATTTTTTAGAATATGAAAAATAGAATTTCTAAAGAGTATCTCATATATCTGATGATTTTAGTTATGAATTTTCAAATATTAATAATAAAATTGTTGTCGTATTTGGCCTTGTTAAATGAAATGCGGTGATTTCTACCGTCACAATGAGTATTTTTTTTGACTTAGCGTAAAGTGGAGAGCGAAGTAAACTTAGTTTATATATTTTTTTTGTTTCACGTAGTAAGGCAGTGAAGGAAATCTTGTGTCAAGACACTCCATTCTAGACTTTGCGACCGAAATTGAGACATTACTTGATAAGTGGCGGAACTCAACTCCGCGCTTAGTTTTAAGTTCTTACTAGAGTGGAAAAATGAAAATATTTTCATACTATTACAATTTACAACTTTTGAATTTCATTGTTATTATAATATGCAATTCATTAGTATATTTAATATCAATATAATAAAACATAACAAAATTAATCGAACGCATCTATGTAGAACTTAAAACGAGGCCTTTTCAACCTCGTGTAAAGAAACGACCTACCTGTAAGCGTGATGATGCTAAGGAGGAAGAGGTCCCAGTATCTCCTGCGCCTAAACTGGCAATAAAGGACACGGAGCTAATGAAAGTGGCGAGAGAGTTGTATGAGAGGGATATGAACAAACCTACGCTGGAGCCATTGCCTACTTTTATAAGGAGTTAGTATACTATAGTGTCCCGTATTTTGCATGTAGACAGTGCACTAAGTGAAGAGTTTCTCCGTTTTCATTAAATCAACATTTTTAAAGTGTTATTGATATCCTTAGAATGTGAAAAATATTGAAATATTTAGAAAATAGTATTTGCAAATTAGCTGCTCTCTTGCTAAACGATTGTTCTTAGAAAAGTATCTTTGGGTAGCAGAAATTTATAAAAACTTCTATAATACAACCTCTATAACAACAAAAATAAGCTCTAACGAGTCTATAAGAATTTTGGCTTGGCTGTTTGTAGAACGTATGACTTAGCAGTCAGAACGCTTGGATATTTTCAAAGAGGGTTCAAGTCCTGCTTCGTGCAATTTTTTATACAACTTAGTAAAAATTCCATTCATCAGTTTTTATATCCATAAATATTCTGTATCATTCATTTTTAATGGCAAATCTCTACACCATGCTTTGTCGAACGAGACCAGAGTAAGGCAAATATTTTTTAAATTCCTGTTAATGAGATTTGAATTTCTGTGCAATACAAAAACAGCTGCCACAGCGATCGTATATAACAAATATCAACTTTACAGTTTCGGGTTACGTCCGTCCATGTCTTTACAAAACGGATATAAGTGAATATCAAGAGAGTATAGCGCGGTTGGCGTACGAGATGATACGTGATGAAAGAATACCACGCTATGTTGCACATAACGGGTGTAGGCCGGTCTGGGGGCTGCCCCCTGAGGAGGAGAGGCAGCCCGAGTTAGACGGAGCACCCTATTATGGAGAAAGATTGTATTAAAAGGTACAAGAAATTAATACAGTTTATTTTGTTTTCAGCCTTTCTCTTCCCACGTATGTAGAAAAATAAATAAATTTAATCACCTGACTATATCTCAGTGCGTTATATATTGGCTCTGGTTGGCTCGAACATGAAAAGAAAATGACTATAAACTTTCCTTTTAGCTAAAAATTTACTAGACGATTATCTATATCTTTGAATATGCTTCATTCTGGATCCACTGGCTGTATCTGAAAATTGTCCGGGTGAAAAGGGCCGTCTGGCTAATGCATCGGAATTATAACGCGGGAGGAAGGCTTTTCCAAAAGCGTATTAACGGGGCGTATATCTTCTATTTATATGCATCAGCTGACAAGTTCTCCCTCGACTTATTGACAGCTGATTTTGTTTATTAATCACAACATTATATTTATAATGATTTCACAAATGTTCATTTACGAGGAGTGACTTATGTCAGATATATTAAGCATATTTGAAATGAAACTATTTCAGCAGTTAATGCTTGTATAATTTTAATATTCGAAAATACATTTTTGAGCCCGACGTTTCGAACGGTTTATAGAAGTAGTGTGGTCTGGAGTGGGGAGTCTACCAGTCGAGTCTAAAATGTGTTTTCGAATGCCGTGCTGCGCGCAGATTAATCAAGTACTTTAATTTCAAAATAATTAATATCGCGAAAATCAAAAGAACTTATTACAAGGGTTGTTACAGTTTAAAAGAAAATTTTAGTTGAAATGAGTTAAGTTGTTTATTATTTATTAAAAAATGGCGATTATAGGCGCTTGAATAAGTTTTTCAAGAAGCGCGGGTTCAAATCCTGCTTTGCGATCAAATTTTTACTCATTTTCTAAATATTTTTTTTTTTTTCAATTTAAGATTACACCAATCATGAACACACAAAGACATGGCTGAGAAATGTCTCTGTAGAGAGTTGAACACGAAGTTGCTCTACCAGTGAGTCACCGTCGGATTCGTCGATCGAGGAATACACGTGTATCAGAAATCTCATATACATTTAAACATATTATTACAACTAAATTATAGCCTTATTTACTTAATAACTATTGATATCAAAATAGGGGAAATCTTGTAACGCTATTTTGACGTTTTCTTGATGAATCCGATAGCGATATAATATTTTCATGGCCACGATAACGAGAAAATAATTTTAAGCGCATTCTTTTAGAGTTTCTTTTTCAAACTAATTAGTTATTTCTTACTTGTATACAAATGTACAAATATTATTTATATTAGTTTTTGTAACACCGTCTCTCTTTGCTGTCACTCTGTCACATCAGTGTAGAGTTTTTGGAAAGTTTCAAATAAATAGAACTTCATTTCGCAGATTAGTTGAAGTTAATACGAAACCGATTGGTTCGTTGCCAAGAAGTAATGTACACGCCATACGCTACACGCTATACTAGCTCTGGATTTTGATACTTGTACTATTTTTTTAACACATTTTTTGTTTAATAAATTTTTTTTACAATGCCATGTGTAATCATTTTCATATGTTATCCTGAACTTTTTGAGGTGGTTAGGGCAAACTAGAAGAGTTTTTGTTCACTTTAGAGACAAATTATTGAACAGTAGACTTCTATGCTATACGCTATATTTGTATTTGCGAAACATCTCTAATACAAATGTGTATATGGCTAATTCTAACGAAATCTCGAAATTTATGTTGCCTTAAAGTTTAAACAAAAATGAGGCTCACGTCTATTAAGAACTCATTTTCATGTAAGTTTTATAACTTACATTTGTCATTTATGAATCGTAAATGAGGTTTGAAAATCATTCCCTCACAATGTCACAAATTCCAGGATGAAGTACTTTCATATTTTAGGACCTTACCATTTTCTGTTCTCTCTTTATTAGTTTTTTGTTTACAAATACAAAGATTTTGTATTTGTAATTTATTATTAAAAACCCACGAATTCCATACAACAGTCATTCCCTCAACTAAGTTATCAGTCCCTCACTTTCAAAATGTATAGCATAGTTTTTTGGAAAGTCCAATATTCTGGGGTCCACTTTAACATCAAATCCTATGTAATGAACAATCAAACAAAAAAAATGAATAATCTTATGAAATAAACAAAATATAATTATGATTTAACCTACTTTTTCCTTGTATGTTATTTACTGAAATTCTGTGAGAACTACCGACAAACTTTCCTTTAATAAAGAACTCACAGCCGTTGCCAAAATAAACAGAAACTGACATATTTAGAAAACGTATAAAAATTTGAACGCAGCAGGATTTGAACCTGCGCCTCTTGAAAACCGTTCAAGCGCTCTGATCGCTAGCCATGCGTTCTACATCCAGCTACGTTGAAATTCTTATACGCTTATTACAACTTATATTTGTTGTTAGCATCTCTGTAGAGAGATTTTTACAAATTTCTGCTACCCAAAGATTATTCTACGAAAAATCGTCTGGCAAGAGAGAATGCTTTTTATTAAATATATATTTTGTTAACATTTTTTAAAGTGTTATTCCCACACTAAGGAAATTGAAAAAGACTAAATTTTTATACATTTTCTAAATATGGCTTTTTCAATTTCCTTAGTGTGGGAATAACACTTTAAAAAATGTTAACAAAATATAAACAGAAACTCCTTAGCATTCCATGGGTTCTTGCGGGGTTCTTGTAGGTTCGTGTGGGTGCCATCGCGTTGCGCGTGGCAGGAAGGCGTTGCACTAGTTCGTAACAGTGCCTGGACTTGTGACCCAAGTGTTGGCTTAAGAGGCCACTTTTAAAATGCGCTTGACCCTAGTCTCCATTCTTCGAATTCGTCTCTATACCTAAATAATTGACTAGTTCTACTTTTTTCTGTAAATTTAACAGTTTTTACCTTTGATTCAGATTCATCACTATCGTGTTGATCTATATTATAACTGCACTAGAGTTTATATAACATTTTATATTATTTGTTTTGTTATTTGTGTTCTAACTCCATAGTGTAACGGCAATATGTAAATAATTTACAATGAAATTGTATTAAATATAGCTTGTGTGCACTCCTTACCCATATACTATTTAAGTTAGCCAAATTCCATATATCTACGCCTGCATAATATTTAAAAATGCCAAATTGTATTTATATAATGATAAGTAACTAAAAAGTATATTTATAATATAATAGGTACTAAGTTTTATTACCCTACAAAATATAGGTCAAGAGCTAAATAGAAAAAAGTCTTATACTAGAATATAAAAAAAGAACCGTTAATTTCCAATAAAGACAGCTTTTATCACATATTTAATGATCAAAACAGTCAGTTATCACAGAACACCCAAAGCCAAAGTCAAGATAAACCCAGTGCTTAACGGGTGAAATAACAAATTAGCAATTACTAAGAACTTTGGAACTGTTGAGGAAACAAAGGGCTCCTTTGTTCGAGCTCGAGTGTATTTTTGCGGGCTTCACGCCAAATACAAGAAAGCTACACTTCGATTGTCAGTGGGACTTTTATTGAGCTTCAAATGTGCCATCTTTCATCGCATTGAGTTTTGACGACTTCCTTGCTCGTAAGTGACGCTCATATGAGTAAGGTCTCAATGGCTGATTCTTGTTATTTTAATTGTATTCTATATGCGTTAAGAATAATAAGTTGCACTGAAATAAATACTTAATTCATTAGTGTTGATAATTTTATAAATTTACATATTATATGTATATAAAAGATGCATTTTTAATTTTTGAGTAGTTAAAATATCGTAAATCGTATATTTTAAAAGTAAATTAGTTAGTTACTTAGATCGTCTAGATCTTAATGCGTCTCCAGCACTTAGCTGGAGACGCTTAACATCGTATGTTTAAAAAGCTTACAAAATTACAAATTTGTATCATTATTTACATTTCTAGTGCTTTTTTTAAACTACAGACTTTTGCGTAGGAGGTAGGTATATAATTAAGCTATTTTGTTCTCCATTTCCTGCCTTTTTTATCTCACAATTACTCTTATGGTTCGCCATAAGCATTTGGTTCACCATTTCATTTTAAAATATACTTTTAAAGTGCGCTAATGTGCACTTTAAACATAAGTTTTCATCGGCTAGTGCTTAGATTAATTTGAACAAAAACTAATCTTATAATAGAGAAGTTATTTCTTAATATAAACAAGGAAGTATATATATATTTTATTCAGCTTTATTCTTTTCCCTGCATAGCGGTGTAGGCAAAGACAACCTAATATCAAGGCACTCCGTTTTTGACTTCACTTTCCGCACGCATTCGAGACATTGTGTTTTAAGTGTTTGAAATTAACGCCACGCTTTGTCTTACTAAAGTGGGGAATGGAAATTCATTGAAATATAATGATTCCTCTAAGTGGGAATCGAATCCACAACCAATTGAGTTTACAGTCAGACGCTGTCCAACTGCGTCATGATGACCACAGGTACATATATTAAGGTTGATTTATGTTTCCTAATATTTAACCTACTAAAGTAAGTAGAAAATATCTCGCACGAGATTCATAATGTGAGTGAAATTATTTTAAAACATTCAAACACGACTTACAATACAGGATGAATGTGGGTTTAATAATCAATTTATTTACAATTTTATAATCTGAAATTTTGTTGTTCATCTCTGGTTTTTTAATTAATTCTTAAACTAGAAGGTTATACAATAATATATTTCTTTAATTTATATAATAATATATTTATAAAAATTTAACTAGATTTCTGACTTTTGCTATTTTCAAATGAAATTTATATACAGCTGCACAGTCTTTTCCGCATAGCAGATTAGTCAGATATAACCTAGTGTCCATTCTCCACTTTCCGCCCGAAGTGACATTGCGTATTTATTGACGAAACTCAACACAAAAAACTATTTTAATCTAAATCCCGTATATTTTGGTGTTCGTATATACATTCTTGAAAACTCGACGTTTAAAACGCTTTAGAGTAATCCTTAGTCACAGGTAGACTCTATCGGCAGATATAAACTTAGATTAATTAAGAGAATGTATAGGAAAAGGATATAAAAATCACTAGATTAAATGTTATTTAGAGCAATGGCTCTAATAGATTTTTCCGAGTATAAATTGTGCCTAGACCTTTTTCTAGTACCTCTTTCCAATTGCGCCACGACGGCGTCAAAAGCGTCTAATTAATAAATTAACCATAATGGTTGGTGAGCTATATAGCACATCTATCTGTAAGTAACACTACATGAAGTTTGTTTTGAATTAATGTTTACACCGAAACGAATATACGACTTTAACAGTCATCCCACGTTGTCTCTCGATGTGTTATGCTTTCAGTTATTATTAAGATGATTTTAGGTAAAAAATATAAATATTTGTATTTTTAACATTATAAAGTGTTATTCATACACTTAGGAAATTGAAAAACGTTTTTAGAAAACGTATAAATATTTTAACGCAGTGAGATTCGAACCTGCATCTCTTGGAAGCCGCTCAAGCGCTCTGACCGCTAAACTGTGCGTTCTACATCCGGCCGAATTGAAATTCTTATACATCTTATTTTTGTTATTAGCACCTCTGTAGAGTGATGTTTTACAAATTTCTGCTACCCAAAGATTATTCTTCGTATAAAATTGAAGAGAGAATGCTATTTATTAGACATTTTTTACATTTTAAAGTGTTATACACACACACTTAGCATATCTATATGGACTATACAGTGTGTAGCATTTGCGGCGAGTGGAGTATCCTAATATATGAGATGCTTAGAGTTAAATATTTAATTGTAATACAAGAGCGATAAATAGATAAAAGCGAAGCGGTAACTTATTATTTAAAATGTCTCAAATACTCTTAATGCTTCTAAAATTGATGATGTTTCTAAGGGTTCAACAAAATATGTATTAACATGAAAGGATATAAATTGCATTTGTCTGTCATTTGATACAATTATTATATCAAACTACCGCCACCTCAGTCTACCTGTGACCACGGACTACTGTAAAGTGTTCGAAACGTCGGGTTCTAAAACGTATTTTCGAATACCAATATCATACGCGATTAATCCGATCATTTATATATTCAAAATAGTTTCATTTCAAAACGAAAGTAAATTTCAAATTACATTGTGTTGACGAGTAGTTAGGACGCCTGACTGCATACTGTGTCTTTAAATTTTACTTGAAATTGTCTGGATAGTTGAACGGTTTTCAAGAGGCGCGGGTTCAAATCCCGCTGCGTTCAAATTTTTATACGTTTTCTAAATATGTCTTTGTCTGGATAGATAAAGTGCAGCGTGAAGTCTCGCTACTCAACACGTTATACCTGTTTCAAATTAAACACGGGCGATGCATGTAGCAAACAAATAAAAAGTTACACGTACGTTTATTATCTGATTCGTTGAAATATAAAATGATGACCAAGACTCTCTTGCGTGTTATTCTACAAATATATATATTATTCTACAAATGAAAATTACAACGAATACAAATTGGGGCAAATGACCGATATTATTAAATAAGTTTCAAGAAAATGTTCATTCTTGTGCGACGCACACGATTGATTGTTGAATTGTTATTTTTGGTATCAAAGTTGATAAAATGTGGACTTTATTATAGATTACTTTACCGCAATGAAAGATATAAATTCTAAAGCTTGTATGATGCCCAGTAGCTAACAGGTTGCTTAGTTGAGTAGAGACTTGAACGAGCGTGTGATATACTCGTATTTTATCGATTGGGATCTTAGGTTTTCCAAGAGGCAGCCAGTTTTTAAATGTGGTACTTTAGTAAAAAAAATATAGAAATTTCTATATGTTCAAATCATTATGCAATATGTTAAAGTTATCTAACAATTTGGTTTATTGGCTCTAGTTATATAGACATTGTATCGTGGTCGCCGTTTCAGCTTTCGAGGCCCACGGCTGGACATCGGTCACACCCAATGATCCGTATGACTATCGTCGGTCCACCTGATAGGGACTCCAGGGACCTGACCACTGAGTGTCGTCCGAGCCAATGTCGAAAATATATATTATACAATATCTAAAAGATGATATTTTTTCGAAATTGGCTAAAGATTGCTGAATTGGCTGTTATCTCTGTTGATCTTTACAGCGACACCGGGAAGCTGAGGGAAGAGGGTGCTCTTCTGCGAAATGTAAGCAATACATGGCTGTTTGAGCATAGCTGATAGAGAACATCGATATAATATGACAATTATTGCATTTTTGGCAATATTGGCCGAGACCACTGTGAAAAAATTTTTGAGTTCTTAGCTATATGAATATCTATAAATCTTCCTAGTACATTTCACTAACAAAAAATTTCTATCCTCATTGCTTATTGGCATATTTAAACATAATTAGAAAATTATCTTTAAACATGTAAAATTTCTAAATATAAAATACTTCTGCAAATTAAAAAATTAAATAATTTTATCTGTTTTCATACTAAAGAATTACTTCTAACCACTTTAGTCTGTCATCAGCGTTGTAACATGCAAGAGTATTTCCGCGATCATCATGCTTATATGAGTTTAATGAAGTCTGTTTGTTCACGACGCTATATTTAAATGTAAAAAAAAATATTTTTAATTTTTCACATCTCCCTCTCCCGCAGGCAGAGATAGAGCCTACTGGTAACATATTTAATTTTCCAGTTAATTATGCGTTATAAGATGTTATATGCCGTCACCCGACGGCGAGTTTTTGCATGCTAGATTGCAGAAATAAAAATAACTCTAATATAATTATTTCTACTAGTGCGGATTTGAACCTACAATCATTGCGTTGAACGTCAGATATTGTAGTAGCATTCCACTCAGGAGAATGTTTATATTTGTAATATAAATATTAGGTCGAGCTAGATATAGTCATTCAACATGGAATTTAGTAAAAACTAAAAAGGTGGAAAGGGCGATCGATGCGACACATTAAAAAGTCTAAATACTATAGATAGAGTACTATAGAGATACTCCTTGATGTTTATCTCCCAAAAGGGAGGAAATAAAGAAAAAACCTACGAATTACTATAGAAAAGTCTGCCCACAGCTTAAATATTATGATGATTATTTTATTTATTTACACTATTATACTATTATTACACTATTTATTTACTTTAGGTATTGCTAACAATCCTGCCCGAACTGTAGCTACAAGTCTTAATTCTATGATCAAAAACTGTCGTTTCCATTTGTAATTTTAAAAGTAATTCTTATTAAAATTAATATATTTTGAGTAAATTTATGTGTCGCGGTTAGCAGGAACATAAATCCGTCAGTACAGCAGGTGGTAAAGTGGTGTAAATCATTTGTAGTTTGCGTATAAAGATATTAATGGGAGCGTTTCCGGGAGGCGGCGTAAAGGACAGTGACTGTTCTTGGAAACCAGCAGCTTCACTTACAATGGCATATGTGTTAAGAGAATATTTTCTTAGTATGACGTCATATCCTAACTTAAAACCATCAAATGAAATGCGGCATAGTTCCACCACTTAGCGTGTAATTTAACTGAATTGATACATGAAAGACTTAGTGACTTATAGCAATTTCTCAGGCTGCTAAAATTATTTTGCGTAATTCACAAACAGTAGTGCAAAAATAATTAAATTTTTACATAATGCGAATAATCTAAAAGTGTTCTAAGTAAATAGCCATTTAGAGTTTGAAACATAAACGAGCTTTGAACCATGTCCTCTGGGTTGTAGGTTTAAGAGTTTTGCAGTTATATAGATAGGTACATAAAACATTGGCTGGCACTATAACTCATATGTCAATTAGCTAAAATGCTTTTTAATTTAAATGCTTTTTACGATATAGCGGGATAGGCAGTGAGAATTTATTGTCAAGAACGGAGAACGGAGAACCGTTCTCCATTTTCAGTTAGAATTCAAGACATTGAGGCTCACCAGAACAGGGGAATATATTATTACTAGAGGAAATTATAACACAAGTAGTCTTTCCTCCAAGTGGAGATCGAACTCACAACTTTCTTTTTTACAGCCAGACACTGCGCCACGAATAATTACAAGGAAATGCAAATCCTGAATAGTTTGTATTTACAGATATTTTTCAGTATTAGCAAATGACCCGTGGCACATTATCATAATCTATTTTTGATTTTCCTCCTTAAGCTTCTCAGTAGTATGTTTTTTCAACTTGTTTTCTGTGAAAAACGACCTCATATCTAAAATGTTAAAATAGAAACGAGAAAGATAATAAATGCAAACATATATTAACGTACGTTAACTGTTTACTGCTGCCCAAGAGCATTTACAGCACCAGAGGGACCATCACTGCATTTATTGATCCGATCATAACTATGAGAGAACACGTCTGGCTAGAAGTTGGTTCCATTATTTACAAGTCCGTGGAAATAATTATCTGGCAAACTGGGCAGTTGAGCTGAGGCTGAGCGAGCTCCAGGCTCCTGTTTAGGGCGCTATTGCTTCCCTACTGGAAGCAGTGCAGTGCGTTAAAAGAAATCAGATAGCGAGATACGGCCAAACCACTCCTTTGAACCATTATAGAGTTCGTACCTGAGAGAGAGCTGCCGTCTCTGCGATGTTTGAGGCGATCCATATCGTAAGATCACATCTTTGATTTATCTAAAATAAAAATAAAACTCTCTAGGAACAAAAAATATATTAATTACATTAACGACTATATCGTTTCAAGCTTAAGTACACAACTGTATAAATTGAAAAAATAGTCAATAATGAAAAATTTTATACTACAAGGCGTGAGAGACCTAATCCTATTAATTTTTACGCCGTTCAATTCAATTATAAGTAAGAAGCAAGTATGTATATTTAACTTACTGATACACAAAGAGCTTTAGAAGTTAAGGCATCCCGCAAGGAGTGAGAAAACATGATTTTAGTCACCGAACAGTAAGACAGTCCTGTAAGAGATCTAATAAGTCTCGTAACACACCGAACATGTTAATTGCAAAAGTTTTATTATGATTAATGGCAATAAAGGCATTTCAATAATTATTTTAAATCAATGCATTGTTTTAAGTCAACTTACTCACAGTACTATTTTGCATACTATAGTCACTAACTCTTTATAAAACAGATTGTTCAGACCTTCACAAAATGTAACTTAACATATTTTGGACCCCTTTATTTTCCTTATTTTGCACCTCATATTTTGTTTTTTTTTTCATATTTTGGACCCCTTTATTTTCCTTATTTTGCACCTCATATTTTGGACCCCTTTATTTTCCTTATTTTGCACCTCATATTTTGGACCCCTTTATTTTCCTGTTAATAATTATATGTTAATTGTAAATCGAGTTAAGTAACTCAACTAAGTTTACTGTTAGTAAACAAATTGTAATAATTGACTAATAGCTTACAAAAGATAAGGACCACGTGTCCATAGTGTGTGTCCATGTGAATTTCCATTTAGGTAGAAAAAAAATTGGTTTGAACAAAAAGCTTCCTTTTCTAGACGTGCAGAAAAGTTAATCGTTGTTCTTATATTATATAAGAACAATAATATCACAAAACTTGAACAATAATACCGCATGGTTATCTAACTTAACTTATTAACTTCACCTACTAACTTAAGCTACGGCGCGGTGCCTGTACACTTTACATAGAAGACTGTGCCCGCTATCTCTGTGAAGGATGAAACTCAAAGTTATTGATTTGAAAGCTTTTTAAGAAGAAATAGCTGTACTATATTGCATCGCTTGGAAATCCAGTTGTAATAAATATATGTTATAGTGTGTGGTTTGGAGTGGAAATTATCTATACAAATAAATGACATTAGAGTGTCTGTTGGTAATATTAAAATAATCGCTTTTTACTAAATACATATGTTTGTATACACGGTACATATACCAAAATCATATTTTTTACATTTTGAAACTATTTTTAACCGGATTAATCGCGTATATTATTGGTATTCAAAATACATTTTAGAAACCCGACGTTTCGAACATTTTACAGTAGTCCGTATTCACAGCTAGACTGAGGTGGCATTTGGATGTCATTTGATACAATTATATCAAACTATCGCCAATGATTTATTAATTGCCTCGCGTACTGCCCTGGATTCTTGCAGAAAGACCTGACTGTATCTTGCTCTCTGGTGTGATAGGATTGAGATTTAAAAGTTATCAGTATTGGGTCCCAGGTAGTAGAAAGTTTCCAACCGTCTTTCCTATTGAAATTTGGGTGTTTTTGTATTTAAATACTGGCGGATCATCCACGGGATATATGTCTGTCAGTTTTCCCTATAGTTATTTGACTTGGCAAATGCGAGCAGTATTTGTTTTTTTTTTCAGCGATTTATTTTGCATATCACCGTAGGCAGAGAGAAACAAGGGTCAAAACATCTCGGTTATTTGCCTTGCGCTCAAGTTTGAGACAATGCATATTGACTGGCGGAGCTCAAAGCCGTGCTTTGTCTTATCGAGGCCTGCAAACGTAAAGTCGAGGCGTTTTTGTTTATTATTTAATTAAAAAAATAAAGCTAACGTAAAGTTATAAAAAGTTTTGCTTTAAACTGGCGATAAGTTTATATTTAAATATAACGAGTTAGAGAATTCTATCTTAAAACGATACGAAAAAACTTTTCGCTTTAACGAACGAAATCAATTACGTTGCCTAATCGTGTAACATCCTGTATCCATGTATGCATCGCTCGGAACTGTTTCCCCAAGCATCGATATCGTTATAATAATAAGACGGGCAAGTTATCAAAATAACATTTTATGTGTTGGCCACATGTTCGCTGGACATTTGCGTTGGCTGATTTTATTGTCCAACAATTTATTTACATTATATCTAGTTATACCAACGTCGTTTCAGGGTTGTGGGCTTTGTATGAAATCCATACTAATATTATAAATGCGAAAGAAACTCTGTCTGCTTGTGACGTCATCACGGCCAACCCACAGAACCGATTGTAATACAATTTTATATATACATATATACTTGAGAGTCTTGGGAAGAACATGGGAAATAGGACATAGAGCTTTTTTCTCCCATTTTTTTTAATTTTTCCAGAAATTTAATTCTTTTACGAATAGGCCGCTGAAAACAAGAACTATTGTATACGCAGGGAAAGCCGCGCGGGAGTCTCTAGTTACTTCACATATGTATTACTCTATATTTGAAATGGTTTTATGGTATTACCACTAATAACTAAAATACTAAAAAGTTCTGCTCCAAACTTTTGAGGCTTGAATAATTATGAAACGTCCATTGTCTTACTATTAATAATAATCATAATACTTTATTGCACACAGAGATTACATATTATTTACAGTACACTTAAAATACAGGTGCAATGAGGGCTTTATCGCTAAAAGCAATTTCTTGCAGGTAACCAAACAATAAAGGATATTTACATGAGAATGCAGAGCGGTACACAAAGTATTAATAAATATTGACAAATATTCTTAAGTTTATTATATTAATAACCAAATATACAAACATCAATTCATAAATAAATAAATATACATACATACAAAATAAATATATATATATATATACAACATACATACATTCATATATATTTTATGTATATATGTGTATAGAAGTATGAAATATAGAAATATAAAAGAAATATTTCTATACACATATATACATAAAACATATTACGTTAAGTTTATACGTTTGAATTAAGATAGTACTCTTTAAGACAGCGTTTAAATATCGCGACCGATTGCAACTGTTTTAGTGGCAGCGCATTTTAAAGTTTTACTGTCTTTACAGTAAAAGACCCACCATAGCATTTCGTACGGCATAAAAGTATTTCAAGGATATTATTTTTACGGGAACGGAGGTGTTGGGTGTGGAGAGTGTTCGACTCTAAAAACTTGAAACGTTATTTAAGGTACGAAGGAGTAGCAGGATGACACAGGATGGTATAAAGGAGAGTGAGGGTCTGAAACTGGCGTCTGAGTTTTATTCTCTGCCATTTCAGTTGATTACAATATTGGCACACATGGTCGCGCTTAGTCAGTTCGAAGATAAAAGTGATTACAAGATTTTGCAAACGCTCAAGTTTATTAATCAGATGCTGAGATAAATCTAAATAGCAGGAATCAGCACAGTCTAGGATAGAAAGGAGAAGAGTGTGGGCCAAGGTTAATTTCGTGTTTAAGGGTAAGAGATTCTGCCATCTTCTCAATCCACATATGGCTGAGAAAATCCTGCGACGAGGCATTAGTGAAGATTGTCTGGCATCAAACATAATGCTTTGTTTGCGACCGTGAAGCTACGAAGAAAACCATTCAGTAGCTTGAGAGGACAAATAAACAGATTTTAAAATTGCTAGTAGAATATCAAAGTCTACTGTGGTCAAGGCATTGGAAAAATCTAGCAAAACAAGAAAAGTGGCTTGCTGGTCGTCAATGCCGAATCTAATGTCATCGCAGACGGTCATGCAAAAACAAGTATCCTGGCACAATACGTTCAAGGAGCTTAGATAGAAAAGGAAAACGGAAAGGAAACGTATAGAAATTGGTCGGTATTTAGAGAAATATATTGAATTGGATACTTTTAGAATTCCCTATTCCACAAGTGCATGCAGCCAAGCATCGGGCCAAGCCAAGCAATTGACTAGAGGAAAGGGAAATATTAAAGATGGGACACAAGAAAGAACAGAGTTGAGAGATAATATAATCATACGGTAACTTCTATTTTCATTGCCAGTAGCATCCGACTTGATAAACATGACATGCTTACGGACAGCAGAACTGTTGTAAGAGGTGTGAAAAGGAAGAGGGCAGTTAAAGGATGAGACACGAGTGATAATTAAGAGCTTTTATTTTTATGTTATGAGACATCAAATTAACATTGGTAAAATAGATATTCAGCTAGTCTAGATCCGTACAGTTATTTAAGGTTGTTTTATCCGCATCCTATTTCCACCGCGTTCACAAATTTCCAAGTTTTAGCAGGATTGCTATAGTTGATTGATGAGAAGATATATTTATGTTATGCAGGTCTTGACATCTCTATCGGAGCGTTTTGTACCTGTGTAAGTTTGTATCAGTAGGATTTTTCTTGTACTTGGACTTTGCAGTATTTCACTTCGCCATGAGTGTCTTAATATCCTGAGTTAACCAAGGAGCTGGAAGAGGTTTTAGTATTACTGGTCGGAGCGTCGTATGAATGTCGAAAAGCTCAATCAAACAAAATTGCTAATATCTAAATTAGTCATTAACAGTTTTTGCTAAATATGCAACTCCGGTCAACACGATCAAGATCGCTTAACAATTTTGCATTTTCGATGTCATTGAAAAATCTTCGAATTCGAATTGACGGTCTTATCTTGGGTGGATGTATTTTATACGAGAGGTCCACAAGATCATGATATGAAAAAGCCTCCGCTGAAAGTTGTCTGACAGAAGCAAACGATCAGTTGATGAGACAATCATGACGTTTAGTAGGGATGGAGTACAGCCAGGGAATAGGTGGGTTGCATTAGTGGGAAGGATGTTAAGATTTGAGCTATAAATGAAGCATGTGTTAAAATTGCACATTATGATTGTGTGGTGAGTACCTAGCACATATTTTACTAGAAGAGCCTCAAAAGAATCAAAGTAGTTTAGTGGTGGTGGTGGGTAGGAATATAAAAGACAGCAAGTAAAATTTTAAGAGTACCAAACAGGACTTCTATTAGAATATGCACCGATGAGTTTTTGGCCGTGTGATCTCGGCTTAGAATAAGATTACCCTGGTATTGGAGGTGTCTGCCAGCAATGGCAACACGCAAGGGCCGACTCGACCGGTTCATTACCACCCTCGGCATTTTAAACCGGCGTCAAGTAGTCGCTTTCTGCCACTGCGTTTTGAATTAGGTAATACCCAGCTCTGGCACCCAATTCCTTAAAAGCCGGCAACATCACGGTCACGGTGATCACTTACCATCAGGTGACCTTGCCTCTTGTTTGCTTTGTGTATTAAGTAAAAAAAAAAGAGTTTGAGTAGGAGTAGGTGATGTGTCTTTATATTGAGAAAGGAATGTGACTTGCGTCTAAGATAAATTGCCACACCACAATGAATGAGTGAGAATGATGCATTACTGTATATAAAAATGATTTTTAATAAGAAGAATTCTAATAATAAAAAACATTATTTAGTTATTCCTATTAACATGAATACACACTTAACTACTAAAAACTAAACTATTACATCAGCAGATAAGATATTTTAATGTTTGTTACTGGGATAACACGATTGCATAATATCAATTTTCTCAATTGTACATAAAATGGTATAATATTATATTAATATAAGCAAGAAATTCCACAAATCATACTAAACTTGCTATGTAAAAAGTGAGGATTCAAGGTACATACGTTTAATGGTGCCACCAATTTGTATCTAAATAAATAAAAAATACAAGTTATAATACATATGACTAACAAACAGATATATCACCTGTAAATACATAAACATATATATGACTTCAATATAACGACAGTATCACCCCTGCCCAAGTCCCTGAAGCATTGGCCAAGTGTACGAGTTCGTGTGAATCGGATTTGGCATACACGTACGTGACGCGCCCACAGACCACAGTGCTAGTGCTGGATGCGCGTGCGCCGGGCACTCCGCGGCTTGTTCGGAACAAAGTGACATTTCAGTAATATTATATAGTGATAAATTTTGATTTCTGTTTTTTTTTTCTTATTAAATCAAGGAAAAGTGATTGTTTATTGTTCAAATTGGGTTTTGGATCGTCAACGATTTTTTGTTTTGGTAATATTTTAATTACAATTTTTTATTAATTTAAATAACAATGCATGAATGTATATTCCTACATAACTAATATTAGTTGCTAGGTGAAAAATATTCTGCCTTGTATAATCAAATATTAATATTTATTTCAATAGACTTCATGTAAATAATTTTTAAAATATTTTAATTTTTAATCTTGTAAGCTGTAAACTATTTTAATTACATTTTTATAATATTATACATCAGATACATAGGAAGAACTTATTTTAAAAAAAAACGAGTTTTTCTAAATATGTATTTTTTAAATGAGTTGTTTTAAAATTCTGAACACCTGTATTTTATGCGCGTTGGATATTGTAGCTACTAGCTCGTGCATGTGAGATAATCAATTATATAGTTGTAGAGTATTTATTTTAGGAAATTATGAAAATATAAATTTAATATATAATTATAAAACTGTCTTGTTACTCACTGAGTGACTGACAAGCACCGCACAATCGGAATCGCTGTGCGTAGAAAGCTATATTTGACGGACATTTACATTTTGTAAGGAGTTTAGAGCAATAACAGAGAGTTTTTTGAATTTCGAACAGGAACCGGAATAACGATACTTGATGTGTTACCTACAGAATTTAACTTCAGAATAAAGTACACCCAAACTAATATTTGTTTGTTCCGTTTATTTTAAATATAGTAATTCTAAGAATCTTCATTATTTATTTGGATAGGTAAAGTTACTTACGATCTGTGCATAATATGAATATAAAATGGCTCTTTCGTTTACGAGTATAGGTAAACCGAATGGTATCGAAAGTTGTCACACCATTGTCCTTTGTCCGTCTATGTTATTTAATGTGGCGCTTTGTTTAAGCGTAATCGGGGAAATATCGTAACGGCTTATAAATATTATAATACGTGAAGAAAAACGTTGTACCATTTTTTAAAAAATACAATACATTAAAGCAATAAAATAAATGTAACACATATATATGTGTTATATGTGTATATGTATATATAAATATAATAAAAACGTAACTGTGTCTGTCATGTACTGTCTGTACATTATAAGATTTATAAAAAAATATATATATTATTATGGAACATTAATCAATATAATAGAACACTAAACAATGATTTTTAATTTTCTTTTCTATTTGTCCGATTGTTTGGGCACACTAGTCTCAGAAACGGCCTAACCTATTTAAATTGCGTATTTCCAATAAATTTCCCTTAACATTTAGTGTTTATTTCATAACAATCGGTTTCACAAATAAAAAAGTAACAATCATTTAAATTATAAATTTACGCTAAGTTTTGGATTTAAGTGGGAACGCGGGCGGGCGAAAAATCTAATTAGTTTAGTCGTGTAGTTTACGCAGGCGAAGCCGCGGTAGCTAGCATTGCCATTTGTTTGACATATACATACTCTTGTAATAAGTGACATAAACGTTGCTAAGGTAACGTGTATTTTATGCTGCAACGGGGAGACTAGTGAATAAAGTATCCCTTAACTGAGGACTCTGATTCATAAACACCGGGTTCCACCATATTGTATTATATTATTGTAATAGGTGAATATTGATGTTTTACATAAAAAAAAATATTCAATATTTTTTAGAGGCCATCGCGGCGCAGTGGGTCATCGCCTGACTGTGAACGCGATAGGTCGTGGATTCGATTCCCTTTCGGGGGAATGATTATATTTAAATTATTTTAATTTCTCTGCTCTCGTATTTAAGACAACGTGCGCCGTTGAGTTCTGCCATTTAACACGCAATGTTTCGATTTCGGGTGGAAATTGGATTGATCTCTGACTACCCTGCTATGCGGAAAAAGGGTGAAGCCTTTGGCGAATGTCTTAAAAATCATTCGTACAAGTTCTTCACTTAAGCCTAAAATATGGTTTAAAATTTCAAACTATTTTAGACATTAGATACGCATTTAATATAATAAATTTTAAATACGCATATGTATGTGTATGTGAAACATTTCCGTGGTATCTGAACAGAAAGCGAATTAATATATAGTTTGCTTTAATGTGTATGTAAATGATTCACTACATAAAATGGTATTTATTACCTATTACTCAAAAACATCAAAATAATCTCTTATTTATATCAATAAAAATTAGGAATTTTCTAAATAAATACTAGTTATAAACTTAAACTGAAATCATCTCCTATACAAAATATACAAGAAATTTACAAAAAGGAATCATCATCATTAACTTTCAATGGAATTGTAGAAATATATAATTTTATTTTTTATAGTTTAATTACTAAAATATTACTAATTTTCCCCCTTTGGTGCTACAAACCTGTGGTGTCCCAAATTTGCGAGGAAAGCGGAGAATAGAGTGTCTTGACTCTAGGTTCTCTCAATTTGCTCTATTATGCGGAATGTTATGTAACATTATTGTTAATTTTAGAAAGATTTTCTTGGACGATTTCATTCTGCATACGCATGGTCGGAACTTTAAACATAGAAAAATGAGAGCGCATCCACAGGGATTATGTGTTTATTCCACACGAGGAGAATATGTAGATATAAAGCGCTTAATTTTCATTATTTCCGACATTCAAAACAATTGAATATTACTCGTATCGCTCCACGTAGTCCCGCGGGACGCGACACTGGAGCTAGTGCGTATGCCACATCCATTATCTAAAAATAAAAGGTCTTGAAAGCAAAATTAATGAAATCACCAAGGAAATGTGCGAGACAACGTAAATTATAATATACTAGCGACCCGCTCGCGGCTTTGTTTGCGTAAACTATACGACTAAGCTATTTAATATATGTATATATATATACACACATATATATATAATAAATGGATATACCTTTTTTATTTATGAACCGATTGAAATTAAATGAAAGCTAAAGGGAAGGAAGGATTATTAAGCGAAGTTTACCGAAATACAATAATCAAAACTGCATTTAAATCGGTTAAGCCGTTTCTGAGATTAGCCTGACCAACAAAGTTACTCGACGGGTGTGAATGAAACTTTTTTCTTATATAGCTTTTAATAAGCGAGGCCATCGTAGTCAGTCAGTCGCTGTCACACTGTGTTTGATAGCGACAGACTGTATACGTGACGGTTGTGGGTCGATTCTCGCTCGGTGAAATATTCATTTTATTATTACATTATTTTCATTTCTCCACTTTGGTGAACAAGACCAAGCGCAGCGTTGAGTTCCGCAACTCGACACGGAATATCGGTGGAAACTAAAAAATGGAATGTCTTAACACTAGGTTCTCGCTGCGGGAAGAAGAAAGTACCTGGACTTTTTTGATTTTCTTCCTCTTTTTATACATTGCTATGTATTAAAAATCACAAATCTCCTTTATTTAGTGAGATAAAAACCAATCACTCATTCATTCTAATCTTGCAAATGGTTGGCATCGATCTTCAACGATACTCGGATCAATATACCATCTTTACACGATGACTTTACATGAAATAACTAAGATCAAAGGAGTTTTAGCGACTGTTAAACACATGAAACGGGCGTGAAAGCTTTAGCTTTTGCAGCGTCTACAATGTCCCACTTACAGTACAGTGTGATTATTGCAAAATATTCAATAATCGTCTATATTTTTCAGTCTTTCAGTACTCATTGCTTTGTAATTTATTATGTAGGTATATTCATTTAGTAAATTTGATTTATGAGGGATATATAAGATAGAGATTTGTTTTTATCTAATTGAGAAACTGTCGGACAACGGACAGTCGAAGGTGCAGAAAACTGCAGTGCAAGGAGACACAAAGAGTTGCTTTTTCCAAATTTCTACGAAATACTGTTCCTACAAAATAAAACCGGGAATATGTATTTTATTACAGTAATTCATTTATTTACTAGTTTCCCCGTATTGTCTATTAGACAGAGGACTTCTGAAAGAGAATGAAAGATCGCTATTGTATTTTTTAACTGCGCCAATAAATGTGCGTCAAGTAATAATTTTAATTTAATAATAAATATATAATTAACATAAGCAATTGAGGGCTTCTTATTCATTGATTAAAGTAATCTAAGCAAGTAGGGAAAATATTTAGAATATGAGATGTTAGAAAACTTGCAGCAAACGTGTACCGTTTACACCGAGGCGACCGCGTCGTGTTTACAAAACATGGCCTCTGGGTGCTTGGTGTTAGTTACTACTCTTCATAATAAACTTTGATTCAAGTTACCTATACATACTAAAGTGATAATGCTTTATTAAAGAAAAGTCGCCTGCAACTACATTTGTGTGGACAATGAATTATAAAATCTCGGTTATTTCGCATTCCAGAAGGAATTTCAAGAAATTCCCTCGTTTACGAGCTCCTTAATCTCCAAGGAACATACATGCCTAACTTGACTGCAAGTGGTATGTCAGTCTGTCACTCAATACACATATATATATATATATATACTAGCGACCCACTTGCTGTAGCTGTTTCGTATAACGACCTTTTTATAAAACAATAAAATTCCTATGAAAACTAAAATAGAATGAAAGAAAAAAATTTACCTATGTCCATTCCAAAGACGCTCGAGTATATCATCACGATCGGGTCAGCGGTTTCGCTGTGATGACGTCACAGACAGACAGACACTCTTACTTTTGCATTTATAATATTAGTATGGCTGAATATATAGATGATTAGTCGCATGTTAATCGTGGAATATTGCAGGTGAACCTTGATGGTAGTAAGTTTGATTTTTTTATGATGTTTTCTTAATTTGCCCATTTCAAATACACAACGTGCTAGTTAGAAAAACATACTGAACTTGGGTTAGTAAAAATAATGTAAGTCCTTTCATAAAACCTTTTATAAAATATAGCAAGTATAGTATTCTTTTTTACACCCATAATAAAATGCTACTCTACGATGGGATCTACATATAACAAACACACGGCAGTACTTTGTCGTAGAAGGTTAAGACGCACATAAAGAGTGTGCCTAACATATTTTAAAGCTGGGCTTTCTTTAGTCACCTAGTACTTTTAGGAATTAGTATTGAAATTAAAACTTTGTAACTAAATATAATATATTTTTTTAAACTAAGATAAACTCCAGTACAATGCGCTAAGGGTAGCGCGTATACAATGTAAAATATGCGTTCCGCGTTATAGGCATTGTTTAAGAAATTGTTAAACTCACGGTTTACAGTAAATACATTTTTAAACTTTCTTAAGCTTTATAATTGCATTTTCAAACAATTTTACCAAAACAGACAAAAATAGAACAGTACAGTAATAGGTACCAAAACATGCGCCTCTTCGGTCGCCAGCAACGAAATGTACGGCGTCTGTTTATCGTTGGATGCTAATGCGTTCGCTCCTACAACCGCCTAGCAATACAACTGTGTAAACATTGCGACTATCGATTATCCTCGTAATAGTATTTAGACTGACCTTTAAATTTTATAAGCACTTGAAATTGTCTATTATTGTTTTATATACAATTTTACGATTCAATAATAGTTATATGTGGACTCAAGAATGCGTTTGGGAAAAGCTTGAGGCTGCAAAGAATGTGTTTTATGGAATTGTAAAATTTAATTCACATACTTAAAATTTTAAATATGTAATGTTCTGAAGTAATAGTATTTAGAAATATGGCCCTTATATTTTCCTTTTATAGATATAGTGATCACCACGGCGCAGTGGGACTGCGACTGACTAATGAAGTAAAGGCGATTGGTTGTGGCTTGGATTTTTACTCGAAGGAATATGGTCAATATTTAAAATATTTCGCTCGTATCTAAAAAAAAGTTGCAAAAGATGCGTGGAGTTCCGCTTTTACACTAGGTTCACTCTGACAACCCTGTTATATATGTAATATTTGCATACATGTTGTAGAAGTTAGGAGATCTGATAATTATAGATTTAAATCTCATTTAATGGAAATTTATTAATATTTATGGAACAAAAAAAGATGAAGCGCAAGATCTAAGGTTTTTTCTAATTTAAAAGTAAAGTAGGCTTATTAATATATAATTTATAAATCAGTACTGTCTAAGTATATGTCAGGGTCCTTGAGCAGCGCAAATTTAGGCCCAGTTAGAAAGTCAAACTAATTATAAGAGATTATATTAGGTATAGTTAAAGACATATTTAGAAAACGTATCTTTATACGTTTTTTACGCATTTCTATTATTATATTTATTATTATTTCTATTTGAACGCAGCGGGATTTGAACCCGTGCCTCTTGAAAACTGTTCAACCTGCCCGCTGCGTTCAAATTTTTATACGTTTTCTAAATATGTATTTTTCAATTTCCTAAGTATTAACACAAAAAAAAGGTTAGGTATAGTTGTTTCATTACAGGCGCTTTGGGAGCCAGTCAGGGCCCATGTACCCTTATAGTAAAGTCTCAACGGCTTCTAATATATAATATATGTCTGGATATGTTAAAATAACCTCGGCTTATTAAACAATTTTCCATAAACATGTAGTTACTAAGTCTGCGATGACTTCATAATTCGATAATAGAAAGCAGACGTGCATTTTGAACTGCCCGATCCGTTGCGATATTATTATTAATAATTGATAAATATCTACAGACGAATTTATTAATAGCTATTATTAGATTATAATATTTTAAAGTGTTATTCAAACACTTAAAATAGGAGAACATTTTAGACAACTATACGAAACTAATAGATTATCAGGAGACGCATAACATTTGACGCAGTGGGAAAGTCTGGATGCAAACTCGATTGGTTTAGTGTTCAAGCTTCACTCGGGGAAATGTTTATATTTAAAATTAATTTCTATTCCCCGCTCTGGTCTGGTCTGGACTAAGCGCGGCGTTGAGTTCCACCACTCAATATGCAATGTCTTTAATTCGGGCGGAAAGTGAAGAGCGGAGTGTTTTCACACTAAATTATATATTTTTCCAATTAACTATTTTATATAGTGTCAGCTTAAAAAACTGATAACTTGTAGTAGACAAGTAATTACGTGAAGAACTAATTTTAGCGCATTCAGAGACATCATACGCTGGGTTTTGTAGCCTTACCTTGTTAAATTGGTGACAATGTTTTTAATATAAGAGTTTTACGAATGTGAATCAATGTCATAACCTCAAACTTTCCAACTTTACCAAAATGGCGTCGCACGCCAAGATAAATACAAACTCACAGAATAAACAAATTAACAACAAGTAGTAAGTTACGTTGAATATTAATAATAATAATTGATGCAGACCGTTCACACCTCAACACTGACAATCAATTATATGGGATTTCCTTCTAGAAGCTATTATAAAATACACCTGGCCGGTTGCCGACGACCGCCAACTGATGAATTACTAGTAAACATGGTTCTAAGAAATGATCAGTCAAATGTTAAATTGCCAAGAAAATTGTGAGGTAACATAACATTTTATTTTATAATTGTTTAACCTGTTCAATAATACCACAGATAAATAATAAAGCACTGTAAAGATATCGACCTTTGTTGTATCTATAAATGTAAGGACAGATTATAAATGATTGTAACAGTTTGTCAAAACAAATGAATCATATTTTTCTTCCTGTTTAATTTTTTAATATGTAATTTACTAGTTTTTGCTACGCACAAGTAAAACATACTTGAAGCATTCGTCTCACTGTCAAAATATATGTGTTGAAAGATGTGAGACAAAATTGAACTGCATATTTGTAGCATATCAAGAAAGTTATTTGTAGTTTCAATAAGAATATATAGATTTTCTTTTTACAGCACTGGCAAAGGGAACTCAGTAAAAAGTTTTCACCTGCCACTTATAAAGATAATATGCTATAAGCAACACTTTGTCACAAAAAAACAATCAAATATCTATACTATAAATATTATAGTAAAGTATATTCAGTCTGTTACCTGCATGATCCACCATGATTACGTCATTAGAACCTAATGTTAAATTTTAATACAGCTAATGTATTACATAACTTTTAATGACATAAAAGGTGTTAAATATTGTACCAGAGTATATACGCGTCGCTTGGCACGACGCCCAGTTGATCTATTAGTGTTAACACGATTTAGGGGGCGGTACTCCTCCAACTGGCGTTCCCTGGCGGCCAGGGAGCTTGAACGGTTTTCAAGAGGCGTGGGTTCAAATCCCAATGCGTTCAATTTTTTATACGTTTTCTAAATATGTCTTTTTCAATTTCCTAAGAGTGCGAATAACACTTTAAAAAAAATGTTAACATATTTAATAATAAATAGCATTCTCTCTTGCCACACGATTGTTCGTAGAATAATCTTTGGGTAGCAGAAATTTGTAAAAATCTCTCTATAGAGATGCTAACAACAAATATAAGTTGTAATAAGCGTATAAGAAATTCGACGCAGCTGGATGTAGAACGAACGCATGGCTTAGCGGTCAGAGCGCTTGAACGGTTTTCAAGAGACAAATTTTTATACATTTTCTAAATATGTCTTTTTCAAAGTACACATATATTTGTAACATTAAATACCTATTGTCAGATATTGTCAATGTTAGTTGTGTGTTTGATGTCATGCGTTGACCAAAACGGTCAGTCAATAATATTATTGACTGACCGTTTTCTTTATTCTTCTATTCACCTAAGAATAAGGGCATTCGGTGTTACTATACTAGATCGAACTATAAAATTAAAAAAAAAATGTATATTCTTTTAAGTGGGATTCACATCCAGAACCACTCCTTGCAATCCGACACGTTCCAACTGCGCCACGATAGAGTCAATATAGCAACTATGCTGAAATTGTTTGTATAATTTTAAATGATTATATAAGAGAGACATGAATAAAGCTATTTAGAAATAAATAAATCGGTCGACAAATAAATTATTGTAGGCAATCGCTGCAGTAGATAAAGGGGTATTTTTACACAACGCTACGAAACTTCGCACTATTTTTAATGCATCGGAAATAGAGTTGACATCATCGCGGCCGATGCATTATGACGTGAAACGTCTTTATAATATACAAAAGTTTGATCAAAATCGAATCGTAATATTAGGTGGTAAGGAATGTTTTAGATTACAAAGTTTGTGTATACCTATGGGTTTTGCTTTATAGAACGATGACGATGTCTTTGGACGTTACTGATATCACGCTAGCCAATAATCAAAGGTATAGTTCATATAGTATTAATTTTTTTACATTCTTTTTCAAATAATGTATAATAATTGTCTTTACTCCTTATATATTTAACTTTGAGGCCATCGTGGCACAGTGGGACAGCGTCAGCGTCGACTGAAGGTGTAAAAAGATTAGTAATTTTGTAATTCTTAGGTAAGCAATATTATTGCGTTCTCCGTTTCTGCACCTATCTTTTGCCAACATATTGCCTAGTATGTTTAAACGCTAATTATCCGTCTGCATATTTTTGCACAAAAACAATACTCAATGAAGCGCTTCACCTAAATATACCGATGAAACATCTATGTAATAGATGCTAAGATTCGAATCCCTTACAAGTAAGTACATGGCTATAAAACAATAATAATAAATGTAAAGCTTTTTTATAATTATATATTAAATTCACTAGTGAGCAATCACCTTGAAAGCTCCACGTGACACGTGAGTCTGTCTTATGTTACCGTCACTAATCCACACCAAGTTTTCAGTCAAAGAGATTAATTGTTGATTATAATAGACCTGATTTATTTTTAAACGTTCAACGATCTTACGATTTTTTAATAGGTACTAGATATTTACAAGTTTTGCAAATATATAATTAATTCACTTGAAGTTCTACTGAGAATCTATTAGATATTTCAGTCAGTTATTCAGTTTTCTGGACTTTCTGGACTGAAAAGTGGTAAAAGTTGGTGGTTGGAATAAAATCGTTAAATATTTTTAGTAGTCATAATAATGTCGCACTGTACAGCCGCGGGTGAGGCTTGCTCTAGCTCAGTAAATTTCTTTAACCAGATCTGTTGTGGGCTTCTTGTCATCAAGTTCCAATTCTCACGCATCCTCAATAAGTTTCTTCCCTTATGAAGGCAATTATATTTGTATAGTTTTGACGGTATCCAGCTTTTAATTGCAAGAAATACTAAATATATGAAAGGACTAACAGAATGACTACTTCCGACTATTGATATCGCTCATTAAAAAAGAAATAACCCACTGTATGTAATTGTATTTGTGGGTAGATTGATAGATACGAGTCAGGACTGACTCTAGGGCGTAAGTATGGGCTGGGATGAGAAGAGTATGTTAACGTCACACCTACACGCTAGCACACGTTCGCCATTACGCGAGTGACACTTAACACCGGGGGTGTCGGACCCATCGCGTTACAGGGAGAGGAACTCTGGGGCCGTGGCAGGGACTTGTGACCCAAGTGTAGGCTTAAGCATTTTAATTGCATAAGCAATGACCCTCACTGCCCGAGCTCCTCTCTTTACCAAACTAACACTCAATAATGTTACTTTAACAATGACACAGGGACATGGTGTCCTGCCTAGTAAAGCACACTACCGTAGCTCAACGGTACCTGTACAACCGGGAATACACCGAGCGTTCTTAAAGTCTCTCCAACCACCTAGAAACCTTAGATACTACCATATACTATTAACTGACACTGACTATATTCACTGACATACTATTTCACACTTATATACGTATAACCAATCGCATATAAATACACTATTACTACATAATCTAACATTATATTTTCTTTTAGCTCGTAGGTGTACCCTGTTCATCATATGTCACTCTCTAGAACACAGCGTCTAAAATACATGTGAGTAATTTGCGCTTATATACAAACAGGACTCTTTATCCTTATACAATAGAAGCATAAGACTTCTTGAGAGCACCTTAGAACGAAATAATCTAAGCAGTTCGAAATATAAAAATTCTTCATTGTCTGCCTTGAATACTTTGCAGGTATATTAATTGCGATATAATTTATATGAGTGACAATGGTATTTTCTATATTAGTATGGATAAACTACGATGATGTGTCAAAATGAAAATCATTAAATTAAGATCATTCCACCAAGTGGGAATCGAAGCCACAACCAATTGGTATTACCGTCAGAAGCTGCCACATTCACCATCTTTCTAACATATCATGTAGAATACTGCATCATAGACTTAATCTTAAAAGTCGGTAGAGTAAGTAAAATGAAAATGAATTTCATTTTTCCTGTCTATCCGCAAAGACTTCCGACAGACGCGTAAAGATAAAAGAAAAAATGAATATGGTTAGCCGAGCTTTTTATAGTAGGAACTTCAAAGTTCTAACGCAAGGTGATTGCTTCAGGCTAACAGTATACGTTACAGTTCGTATACGTTTTATGTATCTTATCTGAGCTGTAAAACGCTTTGTAGGCGTGTTTATTTGATGTAAACTTCAATGGATTGGTGATTATGCTTATATTTCTTATAAAAAAGCTGTAAACTTTATCTAAGAAGGGCTCTTTTATTTATTTTATTAACTTAATTTTGAATAATTTAAATACAGTCACACTGCCACAAGCTGGCTTCTGATATATTTCAATTATTTTCATTTCCGTCCCCGCTCTAATAAGACAAAGTGCGGCTAAGAGCTGCGT
Organism: Podotricha telesiphe; assembly: GCA_038994665.1. Taxonomy (NCBI): domain Eukaryota; kingdom Metazoa; phylum Arthropoda; class Insecta; order Lepidoptera; family Nymphalidae; genus Podotricha; species Podotricha telesiphe. The sequence goes on along the minus strand of JAOYRR010000423.1, from coordinate 21,773 downwards.
CACTCAACACGCAAAGTTTTTACTTCAGGTGGAGAGTGGAGTCCGGAATGTATTGACAATGGGTAGCAATCTGCTTTTTTTATCTATTATACAAACTTAATTTGCACAATAAGCATATTATGAAATAAAAGTTTGTAGATAAGCTTAGTGTTCAAATGTTATTTTATATTTTTATAGTCTCTTTACAGCTTTCAATATTTAATGCAGTAAAAATTGCGATATATTTTGTTCAATAAAACGCTTGAACTAAGTTTTTTTGTAAAGTTGCACCTCTATTCGGTTTTAGGCATTTGGTAAATTTGATACATAATATATACATCAGAAATACGTTTGATAATATGAAGAAAACACTGGCCACACTAGGGGCCACCGTGGCGCAGTTGGACAGCGTCTGACTGCTAACGACATTGGTTGTAGATTCGATACCCACTCCGAGGAAAGATTATTCGCTCTCGTGCAAGACAAAGCTTCAAGCCTTAAGTTCCACTATTCAACATGCAGTGTCTCTAATTTGGGCGGAAATTGGAGAATGGAGTGTCTTGACACTAGGTTCTCTCTGACTACACTATTCTATGCAATGCTGAAAAAAGAGTGATGCTGTAAAAATAAGCTAGCTACTCTAAAATATCATATGAGCATGGTGACACGTTTTATATTGCCCTATAACTCGATAAATCCAATCTTTAGTGGTTTTATATCGTTATGACTACATAAACACAACCGATTTACGACGAAAATTCACTTATAGTTCACGGTGGCATATTTTACCCGTGATGAAGCGCGCCGCCCGCCCTACTGGGCGCCTACATGTAAGATGATTCATTATTACACACTGACGCATGTTATGTATATAATAAGTACATTGACAGTCCACCAGTTAAGGAGACTGAAGTCGGGCGGAAAGTGTCTTGATAATAGATTTGACAATTTCTGACTAGCCTGCGCGATGAGGGAAGAATCTCATAGTTTTAACAGACCTATTGAGGATTATAGATTTTTGTTTTTTTGTTTTAGTGAAATTTAAAAATATGCTTTTAGTGTGCACTTATGTTTAAACTTTTCATCTGTTACTCAGTAAGACTGTACTTCATTTGGATATAATAAATATTCAAACCCACATTTACCTCGAACAGTTTAATTTTTCGACATTAAATCGTAAGTCATTAGAGAGCGGCAATTTGTATTTATTCAGCTTCTGTGAAAGAAATTTTTTTAGTGTTGAGTGATAGACGATGAGGCGTCAAACGTCTGCGCCTCGTATTACTCATTTTGTAATTGTTTCAAGTATAACCGGAATTTTCTTTTAAATTTATAACAGTAGTAAATTTACTTATTAAATAATTTTTAACTATTGCATATTTTGATCTTGAGCTTGATCGCGTATATTTTGTCTTTTATGCAAATTATGTACGACAACGTGGCCTGGTCATCATGGCGCAGTGTGACAGCATCTGACTATATACGCGATGGTTGTGAGTTCGATTCAAACTCAGGGGTATGATTATGTTTTAATTATTTTCATTTCTTTGCTTTGGTGACAATACTAAGCGCGGCGTTGAGTTCTGCCGCCCAACACGCAATGTCTCGCAATTTCAGACGGAATATGGAGACCATAGTGTCTTGACACTCGGTTCACTTTGGCTATTCTACTATGCTCGAAAAAAATCCTCCGTGTAGTGATCAAACACACAATTCATTATTTGAGTTTAGACGTATTCGCTCTGCCCCACTCCCACTTTAAACGTCAAACAAACAAAACAACTTTTCCAAAGATTTGAATCTGTTCCTCTTGGACTCTGTCCAAACTATTATGCGGATTTTCTAAATTCTTAAGTAATCATTATTCTATGTAAGATCTAGATTTCTAGTTGTTTTTTTTTAAGGTTTGTAAGCCTGAGTCAGCTCATTGATGCGTGCGTAGTGATAGATGAGTAAAAACACATTAGCAGTGACGAGACGTCAGTATTCTAGATGGGTAGGTGCACGGCTATCGCTCGCTGGCTGACGAATTAAGCGTTTAATTGAATATTTTATTGAATAGTTTATTTATACCACAAAAGAGGCCATTGTGGCATAGTATGACAGCGTCGGATTGTGAACCCGATTGGTCGTGGGCACGATTTCCACTCGGGGTAATGATTAGATTTAATATATTTTCATTTCTTCACTCTAGTACCTAAGACTATGATAAATGTAATGTCTCGATTTTAGGCTGAAGGTATAGAATAGTTCCCTTGACACATCTCTCTGACTATCCCACTATGCGGGAAAAAGCGTAAAGCTATATTATAAAAACAAATTGTTGGTTTGCGCACATCTTCGGGACTACTAGATAGATTTGGCTAGTAGAGACCTAGTGACAAGACACTCGGTTCTCCGCTTAACCCCCCAAAATCGATACATTGCGTGTTGAGTGGCGGAACTCAACGCCAAGTAATATAAGATAACTTTTAAAGGAGTTTATTTTCATAATCGAGTTTGTTTTGAAGCTGCAGCATTGTGCTCAAGAAGGCAAGTGCCACGCGATTATATATAATATCATTAACAAACATTTAACATTACATTTTACACATATTCCAACGGCGTACGACGTATCGCTATTTCGGTACATATTTTAGTGCACATTATAACAGTTTTGATTGTCTATGACAGTGTCAGTGCGACACTTTCCAAGATTACTATTGCCGACAGATAATTGTATTGTTCTAGGTCACTATGCTGATATTATTATTATTATTTTTTGCAATTTCACGCTTTTCATCGTATATCAGTCAGAGAAAAAAGAAAATAAGGTAGTCAAAGAGAACCCAGTGTCAAGACACTCCGTTCTACACCTTCCGCCCGAAATCGAGACATAAGGCGTAGGATAGCGGAACTCAACACCACGCTTTGTCCTAGGTACCAGAGCGAAGAAATGAAAATATTTTAATGTTCCCCTAGTGAGAATCGAACCCATAACCAATTGTGTTTAAAGTATGACCTTGTCCCACTGGGCTTTGATGTTATTATTTTTTTATATATTTTTCAGATATTGAAATATAGGTTTTATAATAAGGTGCTCCAAGTGAGCACGCATGGCATGAAATTTAAAGAAACGTTAGGACCTTTTTTATTTAATGTTATTTTAAAATCTTCTTACGGAATATTTTGCACTTACTAAAAACTGGAAAAGCTAAAAAAATAGTAAATAAAAACTTCAATATTAAAGCCTATCTTCATCCCTAGATCTTCAAGTATCTATATATAAAATTTCATCACAATCAGGTGAGCGGTTCGGCCGTGAAGACAGACAGGGATACTTTCGCATTTATAATGCATGGATTACTTCCACATGTTGGCATTGAAACTGACCCAATATTTCTTTATACTGGTATTTTATTTGTCTCCAAGTCTTCCACATCAGTAATATTTTTGATTGATTGTAAAGTGTATTTTTCAGCTTCATTCTTTTTTTATCTCTCGGCAATAAGGACCTAGTGACAATCCGTTCTAATCCGAATTCGGCGCGTTGCACATTTAATGCCGAATCTTCTCTTTTTTGGGTTCATCGCTCAATCTTTTCAATCTTTGTCATAAATCTAACCATTCTCTGAAGTGGAAATTGAACCCACAAGTTTTGTTATAGTAAAAATATTTCGTAGACGGTTCTTTAGACGTTGTGTGAACGGTAGGTTTTAGGTGCATTGTAGGTTTGTTCATATTAATGAACGATCAATAGTCATCAATTACAATTACTTCTATCTATTTCTCTATGAAACTTAAAGAATGCAACACAGCTAGTTCTTTACTTTACACGTTTACTACGCTCATTAAATAGAGCTATGTTTAGGTGTTATTCAATGTTATTTAAATTATTTTTTTATTAAAATTATTTTTTTATTAAAATTATTTTTTTATTAAAATTATTTTCTTATTAAAATTATTTTTTTATTAAAATTAAATTTTATTAAAATTATTTTTTTATGAAAATTAAAATTAATGTTTATTAAAGTTAAAATTTCTTAAAATTAATATTTTTTTTTATACCAATTATTACGCGAGAACACCGTCACAAGTTTTTGCTTAATTTCAGAATTTCCAGCTTTATAGATACTGGACCCGTAGACTATTAAGTTTAAAATATATGTAAATTAGAACGAAGAACGCGGCAAACAAAATATCCTAATTGAGAGAAGAAAACAAACCAATTCACTCACGATTAAACAACAGAAAGACCCTAAACTTGCTACCGTATTACATTTCCGCGCAGGCGCAGCGAATTCACATAACAATTATTGCTCATAACGCTTCCAGGGCATCGTTAATTTCTAACTCGAATCGACCTTCGTTTCAATTCTATTCTTTAATAACTTATTTTAGCTCAAATAGCTACGTTTTAGATCTAGATTTGTTTATAGTAAATAGTTTAGTTGGTTTTATTACACTTCTCAATTTTAGAATTTAATATTATAAAAGAAAAGTACAAGAGGAGCTAATAGTCAAGTTTTTCTTTTAAGTGTTTTTTCATTTACTACGGACAAAAAAACAGTTAATCTCTTTATGTTTTTGCTGCGCAAATGAGCTTAATTGAATACGATAGTTGCAATTCATATTTAAAAAAAATTAAAGTCCAATCCGTAAAAAAAACTTAGTAATCGATGAAAAATCGGCTGAATTCATGTACACTTAACAGAGCTTTAAGAAATATTTAAAGAAATGAAATATAAAACGCCTAGACTATATGCAGGTTTGTGACTATGTGCTGTTTGCCAGGTCTTGGGATCGGCTGAATAAGCTTTAAAAGATAGGCAGGCAGATTAAAAAAAATCTATGAATAATATATAAGTGTACTTTTGCCTTCACTTTTTCTTCACCTTTTATTTTTTGTTAATTATCAAAGAAAACAATTTTTCGTAAACATTTGAATCGTATAAAAGTTATAGATATATATATAAAAATATGTATATAAAAAATTAGTTCTTATATTTTCACGATTATGACACATTTTGAAATTAAACTATTTTTAACCGGATTAATCGCGTATAATATTGGTATTCGCAAATACATTTTAGAACCCGAGGTTTCGAACACTTTACAGTAGCCCGTGGTCACAGGTAGACACTCTAGTTAAAAATAGTTTCATTTCAAGACTATTATATTATGCATTCTGTGTTTACCTTAGATATGGTTGTACACATAGCTTTAAGTTTATTATATTGTATATTTTTTGTATTTCTATTGTGTAAAAATTATTGGATTAAACCTAATAAATAGATAAAGCAGGCGTATGAGACGGTCTACTTAACATATTAAACTGTAACAGTGGAAAGTGCCAGTTCTGAAACGTATTTTATCGATAGATCGGTCGATGACGACCACGTGGCAGAAATAACCGTGGTAATGTTGTATTTAAATAATAATGATGCTAATTCTGCGGACGCGATGTTTTACATACTAAACTGAATGTTAGTTTATCTGCTCCAATATACACGGACTTCCTTCGCCACGCCATCGTGGTAGAGTAGACACGACTTACTGTAGACACGATAGTTCTACTAGATAGATGAACCCATGTTCATTATCCACCTTTGTATGTATTGAGGTATGACATATATTCAAAAAATAAGGAGTCCGTCTTTAAGGATGCTTCGCTAAGAGGCGATTATCAATTTAGTTTGTATCGAACTAAACGTCATTTAACTTGTCCCTATTAGTATATTTAATACATAACATAGAAAATTTAGCTGACAACATATTAATTAAGAGGCTATCTCAGTGCAGTGGGATAACGTCTGACTATAATCACGATTAATTGTGGGTTCGATTCCCACTCGGCTGTATGATCATAATCATTTAATTTTTATCATTTCTCCGCTCTGGCGAACAAGACAAAGCGCGGCATTGAGGAGGAGGCCGGAAAATGGAGAACGGAGTGTCTTGACACTAGGTTCTCTCTGATTACTCTGCTATGTGGAAAAAACAGAAAGTTTTTTTTAAAACCTAATGACCGTAAACTACAATACTAAACTATTTCGTTTTACCGCCCGTCCGGGTCCTTATCTTGACGTCTTGCGTCGTAACTTTTTTGTTTATGAACCGATTTAAATGAAATAAGCACTAAATGTTAAGAAAAGTTTACTACAATACAATGGTTGAAATCGGTTTAGCCGTTTCTGAGATTAGCGTGCACAAGCAAACAGACAAACAGAAAAGTAAATTAAAAATCAATGTTTTGATTGTCAATCAATGTTTTATTATATTGATAAATGCCCATAATAAAATTTTTTTTCATACGTCTTCTATGTACAGACAGCGAACAGTTACATTTTTATTATATGTATAGACGAGAAAATACAAGTGTATTGTACACGCTTTGTTTATTATCGTAATATCCTCTAACATAAATAGAAGACGTGGTCGCGACTAACAACTACACCCACGTGGTGTTTACTTTCGACGGCAATCATTTTTCTACGGCAATCAGTTTAAATTACCAATATTAAGTAGTACGAGATGATTTGGAGATTTTGTTCTTTATAAGATAATACAGTGGTTTAGACTTTTTTTTAGAAATCGGCCATCAATTGTAAGTCTTAATAAAAATATATTTAAAAAAAAAAAGAAATATCTTTTTAACTTTAGACACTGTTACACATCACTTTAAAGGTTTTTTTTGTTTATCACTTATCGTATTGCTTTAAGTTATAAGTAATAAAGAAAGCACCGTGGCGCAGTGAGAGAGCGTTTGACTGTAAATACGACTGATTTTGGATTCGATTCCCTCTCTAAGGAATGTACATAATTTAATTATTTGCTCTGCTACATTTCAAAGAAAATAAACTTATAAATAAAACAAAAATCTTGCCGATAAAATTGTCTAACTAATACCATAATACTTTGAACACAGCTTTTTATTAAAGAATAATTTGACGATGTTTTGTCCAAACCTAATGACCGTATATTATATTAAAACGATTCAAACATCTTTGACAATTAAATATTGTTTTATTAAGCAAAAATTAAGGAATAGTTACGTATACATATTATATACTTAATATTGAAGATATATTTAATATTGTACAATTATATTGACAGCCCTCATCTTTATATTCATTCGACAATTCCAAAGTCATCATCATTTAGTCTCTTAGACTAATGAATAATATTTTGAATTTGAATTTTCTTTAGGCACAAAGCGACAAAAGACAATCGGTAGCCATTATTGTATTTATCATTGTATCGTACAAGGTATTTTGGTAGTCTGGCCGAGTGAGTCACACTTTGACTCTGAGACAAGCCATGACGAGCCACGTCAGCTGTACGCAGTCACCATACATATGTATGGATGACTCAGGAATGTGATCTATTTGTATTAAAATTAATATTATGTTTTTTTAAAACGGTTTTATTATTTTTACCTGTCCATTAATCAATCTATCAATGAACTGCATCGCTCCTTTAACTTATTTCTTGTTATCTTATTTGTTTCAAAATTTGTACACGTGTCCGGATTCTATTACCTTATATTATTTCTATGAAAGTATATTCTGATATCCTTGCAAGGACGACCAGGTAAACGAGCATATATATTTAAACATGTTTTTTATGGTTTTGTTTTTTTATAAACCAATTTAATTTAATTTATTAAGAACATTTCCTTTACGGCAGAAACAATATCTCTTTGTTATAACCCCAGTTGATTTGATGACTATTACACATTTATTCGGAGAGTGAGGTTTTACTTCCCAACCATTGTATGCGGTCATATACGACTGTGTCATAACGGCGTATTAAAATTTCTCGTTCTTTACTAAGCACATTACAATTTATGCCGACGTGTATATAAAACATATCGTAGTGTGTGTTATTTTATTAAATTAATGTATTTATATGCAACATATAAAAGAAATATTAGCATTTTACTCTCCTTCTCTATATAAACTATATCTGTGCCAAATTTCATATTCAGCCGTCTGCGTAATTTTAGTAAAAATGGTTACAAAGTTTTTGCTTCACGTATACAGATATTCCTTGATATATTTTTTATTACTGATTCGATCTATTGTGATAAATTTCGCATCAATGTAATCAGCATTTTTCAAATTGTGAAAACTCAAACAAAGCCAGGCAAACAAGTAGCGTTTTAGTAAACAAAGGTTAGTAAACTCGGTATTTAGAATTTTCAAAGGACAAAGCGAAGCGGCCTTGATGGTATTTATACTACTATCCCTTTCGCCAGTTTTAACTAACTACAAAATAAGTTGAGGACGCAAGAATGTTCGTTTAATATTCACATACTTATATACACATACTTACTTACATACTTATATTACACATACTTATTACATATTTAGGGCCACGGTAGCGCTGTGGTCGAAGTGCCAGTGAAGTGAACGTCTGACTCCATACGCGTTGGCAATGGGTGTAATCCACTACATATTTAGAAAACGTATAAAAAATTGAACGCAGCGGGATTTGAACCCGTGCCTCTTAAAACCGTTCAAGGGCTCTGACTGCTAAGCCAAGCGTTCTACAGCTGCGTTGAAATTCTTATACGCTTATTTCAACTTATATTTGTTGTTAGCATCTCTGTAGAGAGATTTTTACAAATTTCTGCTACCCAAAAATTATTCTACGAACAATCGTCTGGCAAGAGAGAATGCTATTTATTAAATATATTTATATTTTTTAACATTTTTTAAAGTGTTATTCGCACACTAAGGAAATTTAAAAATACATATTTAGAAAACGTATAAAATTTGAACGCAGCGGGATTTGAACCCGCGCCTCTTGATTGATTTCGAATATTAAATATAATAATAATTTGAATGTGTTGGAGGAATCTGGAGGCTGTATGATCAAAGTAATTTAAGTATTATCATTTCTCCGCTCTAATGAACAGACAAAGCGCGATGTAGAGTTCCGCCACTCAACACGCAATATCTCGGATTCGGGCGGCGGTGAGAATTTACAATCAATCACATCCTAACTGCAAGGACAACGTATAATTTTCTGACTTTGTTTGTTCTACTTCATAAGTTAAGTTTGCTAGAAATTATAATAAAGGGGCCTTTTTAAGGAAGATACAATTTATACACCTTTAAAATCTTTTCTTACTTTATTCTGCGTCCACATCTTTCTTTCCACATGTAAAATAATTAAATAGGTAAAAAGTCCTCATTTAATACATTTTATTTCGAAATCAAACAGTAGGTATTTTTTTTGCACATCACATTATATTTCCAATAACAATAAGTACGTAACACAAAAAAAAGAAATGTACAAAAGGGAGTCTTTTCGCTAATTATTGCCATTGCTTCAAGACAACTGTTAGGCCGGTAAGAAGCTGATATAATAATGATAAGCGGTTAGGTGATAGAAAAATTAAACATACAATACATAATCAATATGTAGATATATTAATAGAAATCTCACATACATACATACATACTTATACACATATATACTTATATTTAAGAGTTTTGAACATATTTCGCGTATGTTGTACTAACTGATTCGGCGAACTTCGTACCGCCTCAGATTTAAGAAATGAGTCAAAATTCAATAAAAGGTAACAGACCATCAAAAAATTATAATTCTCTACGAAAATTCTCCTGATTTATAATTGTGTGGCTTCTCTAATTGTTGCAGATGAATGATATATTTGTTGTCAAATATATATTTATAGTGCGTTTAGAAATTTTCTCAGTAGCATTCTTTTCCTTGAAGACCCCTCTTTTTTTGATTATTTCATATTAGTTCTTTCCTTTTTACCATTCTTTATAATCTATTTATAACTTTATTGACTAACATTAAAACGCTTTTGAACTTTTGGCCCTTTTTTATATTTGTACTCTTATTTTATTGACCACAAAATAGCTCATAAGAATTTTACAACGTTCTATAACGCAAATCATAATGCAAATCTAATAAAATTTTAAGTGAACGACAGTTTTATTGCTATCAAGAATAAAGTGGGTACATCGACTAATGCGAGCTTATAAATCCTAGTAGGCACTAGCTTTAATTTATCTAGTAAAAGATTTAAAACAACACACTTAAATCCAAGATTTTATAGGTCTCCTTGCGAATATTTTTGTTTTGGCACAGGTTTGTTTTGATGTACTTTCATAAGATATGTCATTATTATCATTCGAAAACATTTAGTGATGCAATGGAACTGTGATATTGTAAACAGTTTAAGTTGGCAACACTGAATTAAAAGTTCAATAATGCCAACTTAAACGTAGGGGCTTTCTTAATTTTTATTTATATTTTAATTCAGATAGAGAAAGCTGTATATGGAGTTCTTTAAGAGGCAATAAGCTTATTAAATTTTTGATATATTCAAAAAATATAAATTAGGAGCATTGTTTGATATATAAAAAAATATATAATTATTTATAAATCTTTATTTAATTAATTTTATTTAATAAATAAAATTTACATATTTTTAATAGAGCAAAAAAAAAACTGCAACTTTATACATATATACCTCTTACAAGATAGTCATAATAAATCGAAATTGCTTGTGATGTCTGTGTAGTAATATTAGTCATTTAATAACGCTCAAAGATAACTGAAGACTAATGTAAATTCGGTAATTAAAATAGAAAATATATGATATAAAATCTACAATAAATTAACAATTTTCATCAGTTACCAATGTTCGATTCGATCGATCCAATTATAGAGTTAGATAATATTAGGTACTATTATCGACATTAAAAACCAAGAATAAAACATTCAATTAACTAAAATCAATTCACATAATACGGCAAATGTAAAACATATCAAGTAAATGGATATTCTAAAATAATGAAAAATTTATTGGTATTATTAATTACTAAAAAAAAAAATTATTTGTTTAGCCGTGCCGTTAGGCTACAAAATTTGTAAGGTAGGCCTTAACCTGGATAACATTTGTTTCAGATTAAGTTTATTGATGAACATTGTAAATATTTTCATTTCTTAGTGGATTCGTGGGTTTTACATTTAATAACGCTAAGAAGTATAGAGGTCAAAGACATATTTAGAAAACGTATAAAAATTTAAACGCAGCGGGATTTGAACCCGCTTCTCTTGAACTTGAACGGTTTTGAATTTCCTAAGTGTGTGAATAACACTTTAAAAAAAATGTTCAAAGAAGTATAGAGGTATAAAGTAAAAATTCAGTCTTTAATAACAATAGAAATGATAGCTGATTTATGTTATGTCATCATCCATTTTGGTATAGGCTTAGGAAGAATTTGATGAGTAATCAATTCTTTCAAAATCCCTTTTATAGTATGTATTTTGATTTTTTTCTTTGTGCATCCACATTCCACATTCTTTGTGGTGGACTTTTGAATACAAATATTCCTATTTGCTACGTTGTGATTATCTCGAAATTATATATAAAATATTAATATAAGTTTTTCATGGAACGATATCACGATTTTTGCTTAAGTACACTTATAAATGATTAATAGTAATTTTCTATAATAACAAATACATATATAATTAAGAAGTTTTCCAGTAAGCAAGATGGATGTCCTCTCATAAATAACGTCAGTGCGTCAGTCGCGGTCGGTTGTGTTGCTCTTGGCATTCACCAGTTACATAATGCGTTTTTCACTATTCATATGTAGATTTATGATTTAGTTATGGAATGGAAGTTTTAAGTCTTTTACTTATTATTTAATTGCTTTTTTGGGAGTCTTTTTTTTATATTTTGGAAAACTAACGGATTCATTTTATATATATAATTATATTCAAGACATGAATGAAAGCAGCTTCATGCAATTTCACGTATAGCAAGAGGGAAAGAACCTATTGTCAAGACACTTCATTTTTTACCTTCCGTCTGTTTCGAGGATCGAATCCACGACCAGTCGCTTTCTCACTGCGCCACGATGGCCTCAATACTTTTTTTTTTAGCTTCACGCTTTATCCCTAGCGGGCTAATCAGAACCTTAAAACTTTGGATACCGTTTTTTACGACAATTGTGCGAATTGAATCATAGTTTCGATTTCGATTTCGAATAATAGTTTGTATGGGGTAGAAGTACAAAAGGCTAATATTTAAAAAAAATACACATTTGATTAATCAATATTACACATACAATACTGTGTGTGTGTGTGTGTTTGAGACACACTTCTGAGTGACTGAATATTTTACATGAAAACTGAGCTAACATTAACAAATGCTACCATTTAAACAGATCGAAAAATACTCGGGGTACTAGAATATTCATATTTATAAAAAAAATAATAAAATAAATTATACATATGTGATATAATACAGATATGCTTAGCTGATCTTAGCTTTTTAAATAAATGTAGCCTAAGTCACTCCTTATTACATCAACTATCTGCCAGTCCTGTCAAAGTCGGTTCAACAGTTCTAGAGATTAGCCGCAAAAAAACAGACAGTCAGACAGACAAAAATTGTATTTTTGTATATTTACTGTGTATGCATTCTCATATGCATTTGGCAAAAAGTAGTTATTTTAATATTACAAAATAAAATATGTTATAAATAAAATATTTGTAATAAAATAATAAAATATTTTATAAATAAAAAATTTTATAAATGAAATATTTTATAAATAAAAATTTTTATAAATGAAATATTTTATAAATGAAATATTATATATAATATATAACTATTTGTATATTTTTAATACAATATTAAATGATACTCGTGTTTCTCTTCTGAGTCTGAACTTTTGAGTTTATTATAGTGTTGGCGTTTCATAAATAATGATACGCCCTTTATTAATGATGTCATTTCCCTTCTTAAACATATTTTCGTGACAGTGATAATATCTCATATTCTTGTTCCCAGTTCTATAAATATTTTATTATATATTTTTTTTACTTACGAAACCTATACCCTAATAATAAGTTTTTTGATTTTCACGATTATTACACATTTCAAAATGAAACTATTTTAACCGGATTAATCGCGTATAATTTTGGTATTCGAAAATACATTTTAGAACCCGACGTTTGGAACACTTTACAGTAGTCCGTGGTCACAGGTAGACTGAGGTGGCACTTGTCTGTCATTTGATACAATTATTATCTCAAACTACCGCCAACGATTTCTTAGTTGTCGCGTACTGCCCTGGGTTTTTGCAAAATGAGCTGACTGTACCTTTTCTCTGGTGTGATCGGATTGAGACTTCAAAGTTTTCAGTATACCCTTATAATGTCACTCTATTGCCTAATATGCCTAATTTTAGAATAAAAAAAACTGTAAAAAGACGTTTGTGTTGCTGTTAAAGGTTACCTTATTAATGATTTTATAAATGATATAAGACCTTGGAAATGAAGTTTTCGGTCCAGTCTTTTTCAAAGGTATCATTGTCAGTTGTCATTAATAAATAATTATAAGTTGATAAAGAAAAACAATCCTGCTGAGTTTCTTACGCCGCTTTCCAGACCTCAGGCAATATATCTACTGTACCGGTGGTAACCTATTTGACGTTTTAAAAATAAAACTTCATGATCATCATTATCATGCCTTCTGCGTAAACTGCTGGACACTAGTCTCTCGAACGGTCCTCATCTATATCTTCAACTTGCATGTAATTTATTATTTCGAATATAATAACTGACTTTGTTAAGCTAGAGTAATGTTAATTAACATATTAAATTTCAAAATCCTAAGTATGAATCGAACCCACGCCTATCGCATACATATAAGAACTTTACATTTGCGCGGGCGAGTTTTTCATAAAATCATAAATACAAGATATTAGTATTACAAGAAATTTTACGCAGTTATAAACGACACGTACCTATATAGGTACTCGTACGTCTGGACTCTGGAGAGTTATATTTAGTCAATTCAAACCAGACGCGATCAGTCTATTGGAGAACGGAAATTACATAGATATTTCTACATAGAAATGAGTAACAAATTGCATATAATATTCGTTATTTCATATATTATGTTGTATCGATCTCTGTTATTTTGTTGTGTAAGCAACTTAAACTTAATGAATGAATGAAATTAATCCATAGATTCAGCTCTTTACTTAAGAAATAAAATTAACTTCGTCCTATTTGTATTTGTACAAAAGTTCCGTTGTATTTTGAAAAGATAAATAATTTAAAAAGTGGAAACAAGCTGATTTACTGCTGATATTGATATATATTTTTTACTATAGCCATTTCCCGCATATGTACCTACAAGGGTAGTCTAGTAGCTAAGTCACTCTAATCTCCATAATTGCAGGACATTGCGTGTGGAATGGCAGGTTTATTCCATCGAGTGAGATAGGCACGGATCCAGCCCTCAATAAAGATAATGGCACAGCCATCTTAAAATCGGCCCAGTGCAAGCCGGAGTATGGACACAGAGATAATTACAGTTGAGAAACACGCATCAGTATTTTTTTTTAAGGTGAGACTGAAATGTTTTGTATTGAACATTTTGTTATCATGATTTTTGGTTGACGGTTTTGGTTGACAGGAAATGCTCAAAATTAATTTAGACACATTTTGGACTTATCTCTGTAAGTATATCGATTTTTATCTCCGTTACGCTAATAGTCTAGGAGGATAAAGCGTTCTAAGTTTGACTCAGTTGACCAGTAGAGGCCTGAGCTTTGCTTTAATAATTAAAAATTCTGCCTCGAAATTCTGATATATTATTATTTTCAAAATAAATGTTGTTTTAATATTTCTTTATATGGATAAACGTTAAAATATTATGAAAAACAAAATTAAATTGAATCTTTTTCTTTAGGTTTGATGAAAGAATCATTAAAGAAATTATAAAATTTACAAATTTTCACGATTATCACAATTATTGATTTAAAAAAAAAACATTTAAATGAAACAATTAAAGTTATTTATTTTAAACGAAAATCATAGACACCGAAATTTTAAATAAATAGTATCATAAATCTTATAAAATGCGTTTATATATTTCTACTTCTGTTTAATTTTGATAGTGACATGTAACAAATTTTGCCCATTAAATTCGTCAATGGAAAACATTTAACTGCTTCAATATCATGGGGAGAAAGACAGTGTACAAGGACTTTTTTTAATTTAAATATACTATGACACTTGGTTCGTATGTAAACTTTTCTTATTTCCGTTAAAATCAACTTGGTTATTGGTTACTTTGAAAACGCAAGAACTTTAATAGCTTTATATTAATAAAAGTAACTTGAGAATTGTGTTTAACACTTAAGGCTTTTTCTCGCATATCAAGGTAATATGAGAAAAACACCGCTCAACGTCATATTTTGTTTAAATTTCGGATATGGGTGAGGTGGAGAACACTTGTAGTCCTGTTGTAAACTAAATAAATATAACACAAAATCGTAACTTCCTTAACAAAAGTAAAAACTGGGTAAAAATTTTGTACAAATCGCACTGTAAGAGCCTAAAGTAGTATTTTTGCAGCTACTCGTCTCGTCTGCCAAAATTCTCTGGCAGACGGTTCCAAGCGAAGCGAGCTGCGAGTAGACCGACTTTGCATAATATTTGTTGTTGGTTATTTTAGGCAGGTCAGTGAAGCGTTTGATTGAGCGACGAATGTTTTTTTTTTAATTCGTCTAGTTTTGATTCATTACCTGTTGTTTTAGTCTTAAAATTTTTTTTTTTAACAATCACGCATTTTGCGGATTTTGTTTTATGACTATTTCTTTACTTATTAATTGTTATATTGTTTTGAAATATAATAGTTTAAAGCACGTACGTATCTGCCATGATAAGAAGTTTATTAATCTTATAATATTAATATATACTTAGAATACTTAAGAATTACAAATGATTGTACTCTTTGTACATATTTGTAACTTAAAATGGCAACATTGCGGAATAAGTTATTTATTACTAAAGAAAATAAATAAGTAGGCGCGACTTATACCATGTGTACCAATGAGCTGGTAAGCGCAAGCGCAAGGTCTATCGCCGTGAAGATTCTTAAGGGAGGCTTATATACAGCGGACGTAGAAAGACCATAAAAATTTGTTACTTCGGACAAACTAACTCTTGTTACAGCCATAGTTCAACTATGTATTTTAATTTAGTTAATTACATATAAAGTTTTAATATTTTTTACACGTCAAAAAGAGAAAAGAAAGCTATTCCTATATGTTTATAATAAAGTAAATTTGTAAACTAAAAAATGCGTAACTTTTGTGAGCTGTCGACAGATTGATGTTTGTTGAAACAATGGTATATACCTGGCCTAGTCTGTTAATAGTACATTTTATGGGTTTTACTTGGCATGGGAGTTATTTAAAGTTAAAACAGCTTACAATGTGTGCAAAAATATTCTTAGATTCTAGTAATATCTGTTTGAAGTATAGCAGATATTTTTATATACAATATATAAAAAGATATCTCATATACAAGGTGCGCCAAAATTCTACGATAAGCCCGCGCACCAGAAGGTGGCCGTGCTCATTACTACTCATCGTAAAGTATGTTCGAATTTTTAAAGAGTTACACAATACACAAACACATGGAACATATATATATTGGAATTTGTGGAATAAGTTCTGGACGAAGGTGTTAATAACTACAACACAGTTTTAAACTAGAGTAGTTATTATCGAACTGTATTAAGTGTTATTTTCTTAAGTTCCAATAAAGTATTCTTAATTTAAAAATAAAAGTGAAGTCAGTCCTACGAAAATTGACACCTTTATGATCAATCAAACAATTCAGCCTTTTCCTGTCCACTGTTGGACGTAGGCCTCCCACATGGTCGAGAGGTCTTGGTCCTCCATCTTCAGCATCCAGCCAAACCCGGCAACCTTCTTCAGGTAGTGGGCCCCTCAAACTGCAGCCCAAGTAGGCGTCCTTTAATATATTTTTAATTATTACTACCACAAGTTTCTGTCGATATTCGGTATACCAATCAAAATAAATATTTTTCATATAATTCTGAATAGTTCTTGCTTTTACTCCACTTTCACTGATGGTGGGGGAATAAATCTATGAACACTGCTATAGCAAATAAAAATTACGCAACTAACCAAGATTACAAAATGGTATAAAATACTAGAAAAATTACCATCAAAAATCCTTAATCCTTTGACGTGTGGCGCAGTGTGACAGCGTGATTGTTAACGCAATGGTAGTGGGCTCAATTCCCATTCGGTGGAATGATTATATTTAAATTGTTTTCATTTCTCTCCTCTGTTGACAAGGCAAATCGCGGCGTTGAGTTCCGCCACTCAACCCGCAATGTCTCAACACTAGATATTCTCTGGCTACCCTGATATGCGAGAAAAAGTGCGAAACTGAGCCGCGAATATGAATGCGTGAATCAAAAAATATTTTTTTAAATATTTAATAAATTTAGTTTTACTTTATAAATTATTTGTATTGCTTGTTCTTTAGTTTTTATAATCCATATTTAAATTTAACCACATTTTAAAATGTCTATGTGGCCATAAAAATGGTACCGCTAATTCTTTGCTAGACCTAGACATAAAATAAATAAAGTTATAAGCGTTTTGATTATGCACCTTGATCTAAAGTACTCATATAGTGAGACAGGGTGACTGCCATCCGATATATTTAGCTCAGGCAATGACACTGCACACGCATGTATGAACCTTGTTTATTTTATTTTATATCATTAATCACATTTAAATATGTTCGTTATTAGCGCTTTGTGTTTTCTATCTTGTGAGTAGAGTTTTATGTGTGTATAAAAGAACAGCTTTAGGTTTTCTTTCATATAACAGGGAATTAGAGAGAACTTTGTGTCCCAACACTCGGTTTTACACTTTACGCCCTATATGAAACATTGCGTGTTGAATGGCGGAGCTCAACGCCGCTCTTGGTCTGTCCATAGCGGGGAAATGAAAATAATTTAAATATATAATCGAATCAACGAATAGGAACCTACAACCGTTGCGTTTACTGCCAGACGCTACATTATTGTGCCATAATGGACAATTCTATGTATAGCTATATTATATTATAAAAAGAAAAAAATGTTTCATAGTTCATTAATTTTTTTATTGAACTGCAGGCTCTATTTTACAAATTCTTTTACCAATATAAATTCTACACGCACCCAAACACATTACCAGTCGGCGAGTTAAAAGGCTATATTTTCATTTATTAGAAATAAACAAGTGAATAAAAGAGTATGCGGGGGGCAACATGTTTTATAATTTTTTTAAGTCACAGCAAACGTGTCTTACTCAAATTAGTCATACAGAACTCGAATACGATCAAATGGGATTATATCCCTATATTGATATACCTAAGTCTTTGTCTAAATTAATTATTGAAATATTTAGCCTATGTACAATAGGAGAATTGCTATTAGTGCAACAAAAAAAATGTAGCGATAAGAAAAACAGCTCTAATTTTACCTAATCTAATCGAACTTAAACATTCTTTCTTTACATTGTTTTTTTTTTTCTTTTAAAAGATCAGATCCTTAGATCTAATATGTTTTAAGTACTTTAAATTTTGAAATAGCATATAGTCTACTTTTACTCGGACTTTGCAACGAACATAAAATATGATGATAAAACATAAAACTGTCCCGTGAATCTGTACAAAATTTAAAAAACTTAGCAAATTTATATTTTTAAGATTTCGAAACACTCCAAATTACTCATAAATTCTAACAAGACATAAAACGTCCCTTGTTTAAAAATGTTATAATGTAGCCATAATAATATTTTAATGGTGACGCTAACAAATTAATGAATCCATTTTAATATACAAAATTTACTAAATATACACAGATAATAATTATGCTTACGAATATAATTTTTTTAACCGTGACTATTGGCAATCCAATTCCGCATTCTGTATAGCCGTTGACAGAAAAGATTAAAAATAAACAACTCTGTTTCAGGCGCAGTGATATGACGGCGAGGTGGCATCGCGCACGCGCCCGTAAACGCGCGGGGAAATTTGACGTGTGACTTTGACAAGTGGAAGTTATTCAATTGTGCTTGTGATATTTTTTTAAAATAAATAAATATTCATTAAGTTAATACGAAAATTGAACAGTTGACTTATAAAAATATATATTTTTTAAATCTAAAATTGAATTTAAATAAAAAAAAAATTGTATACTTGTACAATTGTAGTGTTATTTCACTGTGAAATTGTGATGTGTAAAGTGATTTAAAAAAAATGTAAAGTGGTTTAGTGTTTTAGTGTTTTATCACCTGAGGCGTCAGTGATGTGAACGCGACATGATTGATTGGCATCATGGGCATACAAGTGGAGAATAATGTGAATTATAATAATACATGTAAGTAAAGGAAAGGTCTAATTGTTTATTATGAACTGGAATTTTGCAGAATTCACTAATACGAGATTCAGAACTCAGGGGAATCATTATTTTAGAAATATATAGAAATATATTGATAATTTGGATGGAAATTGCGATATCGGGTTCCGCTATCCAATATGCTGTAATTGGGCAGGAAATGAGAAATTTTAATTAATATATTTTTTTGTTGCTTCTAATATTAAATCTGTTTTGTATGTTTGTTACTATGGATTGTAATTATTACATACCCTTGTAATCCCCATATATTGTGCCTAGGTTGTCGTAAAGTAACCATAATCTATTAGTATAAAATAAAATCTTTTAAAATATATGGACAGAACAAAAAGGTGATGTAAAAGATGCATACAGTATATGAAATTACATTCTAAAAAGTTTTAAAATAATTTCTGTATATTACTGCAATGATTCATATTATCAAATAAATGTAATTTTCACGTATTTCAGCCGCCGTTACCTCACTACTTCCTGTATTAAATTTGTCCGTTGAAAGAATAAACATTTGTGTTTGCAGGAAATTTGGAAATCCTTGCCCTCTAATTTGTCAATATATTATCTGTTTCAGTTGAATTTTCTTTTTATTTTCAACTAAGTTCAATGTCGTGTCTGTTTTTGCGGCCTAGATATGTCGAGGGCGACTGAGATGGACGGTGGGCCATCGCTTATGAATAAAAACTAATGTACTCCAATATTTAGACTGATCTGATAATGAGACGGTGCATTTATTAAAGTTGTACTAGAAATTAAGTAATTTTTACATTTCATGATAGCCGGGATATGATGCGAATGAATAAAAAGAGAATTTTACAAAAAATACGTTTGACACGACTATTTCTAAGATATAAAGATATATTTAAATTGATATACAACTTTACACGATAAGAGACGATAAATTATACAGAAAGCTAAGGAAGGATTAACATAAAATATAATTTTAATAATCAAATCTAAATTAAAATTGAAAGATATTTACAATTCGAAGAATCCAGAAGAATAAGCATTGGATTTGATTTTACAAGACGATAAAAATATTGAAAATTATAATATATATGCACCTATTTGTAATGATTACTGATGAAAAAATAAATAAAAAACATCTTCTATAAAAAAACTAGATAATTCTATACAATAATGCGTTTAAATAGGAAATCAGACATTCGTCGTAAAAACAAAGACATCTGGATATTTCTGACGAGTTATGACAGCTGTGCGTCCGTGCCCTAGTTAATTTGATTGAAGCTTTTAGCATCTACGCACAATTGAGATACTCGAAAGCTGATAAGATCACCGAATAGATATGAAAATAAACTAAATCCATGTATGCTGGGGATAGTTTATATGAAATATAGTGGTGGTATTTGGAAGAGGAAAATTCAAACGTACGTCAGTTATGTAACGCGTACGTATTACGATTACACAATATTATGTGTAAACAGTATTTTTGAAAGCATAATTTGAAATTAAGATGGAATCTATGTTTATTTTATTCAACAAAACACAAAAATCTGATTGCTACTTTAGGATATTGTAAAAATACCTAAATTAAGCCCATTTTTAGATCATAACAGAAAACAACGACAAACTCCACCATGGCTTTTGCCATCACCAAACACCACAAGCATTGCCTTAGAATGGCCAGAAGGAGAAGTTACACGCAAAGAGCAACATCGTTCTCTTCATGAACACGTCGTTCCGCAAAATGCAGGATACGCTTAAAGATAAAAACTATTAAAAAATAAAAAAAAAAGAAAAACACATTAAGTAATCACTAAAAATTACATATTATAACCCTAAAGCTTGGATATGTGTCTATATAATTAACATTAGGTGTTTATATCTTGAGTTTACCAAGGATTTTGTTTATTTTCCTTAAACAGATATGAGGTTAAACGCACAGTGACGATTTATAGGAAATAGTGCTGGCTCTGTTCACTAGAACATTGAAAATTAAACAATGATTTCATCAAAATTACTTTATAATGTTTTTTAACTTGTTTTAATCATTAACCATCAAACGGTTCAAATACTGTTTAGGTACATATATGTACATTTTTTATAGACTTTACTTAGGTTGCGCTAATCTTCTATTTAATATAGATATTGGGTACTATATAATATAGATATTAGGTACAATATAAGTTTCTATTGTAATAAAAAGTTAATATTAAGTTCCTAATATCTATATTAAATTTAGTGACAGTATGACCACTCATCTCATATGAGGGCCAGAATTACTGTCCATAATAAATAGCGCCATTCATAAGAACGCTATGTAATTACGTGTACCAAGGTGGTAGGGCTGTTAACCATATATGCCGCATAATTGAACTGACTAGTCCGTGAAATAAAAACAAAAAACAATCTCAATAATCCTTAAATATATAATTCTTATAAATATTATTTTGGAACTCACCGATATATTGTAATGAGTATTCATAAGCGCACAAGCATATATAATAATTATAAAGTTATAAAATTGTAAATGTAAAATGTGTTCGTAAATTAGATT